>VDFB02095595.1:0-23571 GCA_007258455.2 Sequoia sempervirens | reverse complement strand
AAAAGAATGCAATATGGATTGGGGAGACCCTCACCATCTCATGCCAATAGGAATATACTTTGAAATATTCAGACTTAGATGGATGCTATAGGATTTTGTGACAAAATATGGGCAAAATGTTATGAAAAAAGGCCTTTATGCTTATAGTAAGGACTCATTTGGAAACTCATGGGTATGAACAACCTGTAAAATTTTTAGAATTTTACAGTTCTAATAGTGGCTCTGTCTGGGGATGAATGGTTGTGAAATCATTGCAAGGATCCAGATTCTAGGTGAGTAGACCAAACTCAATGTGATGGATTATATGAGCAAGATGAAATGAATGGAAATGGATATGAATATGACCCTACACTACTGTGCATGGAAAATAAAATTTTGAGAGGACTACCAAGAGTTGTCCATGCACTGGCAACCCTTAATCCTCTGTACTGCTTAAGAGAAAAAATGCTTCAAGAATTTCCCATGTACAGGCAACTCTTGCTCTTCACTAGTCATGTTTTGTAGATAATATGATCTTCACCTTTCTTTCCAACAACCAAAAAAGGTCCTAGCCACAAGGCTTCAAATTTCCCATGCTTTCCCTTCTCCTGACACCTTGCGTTCCACATCAACACCAGATCATTCTCCTCAAATTTTCTACGTTTTTCTTTTTTATCAAACAAATACTTCATCTGTGCCTGCAACTTTATGTTTTGATTTTGAGCTACTCTTCTTATCTCATCAAGTTCAGCTAGTTGTTCCATTCTCTCCTCCATAGGTTATGGAATATCTATATCCTCTTGAAGAATGAACCTGTAAACTGGTAACAGATTTTGTAAAGGCATCCTAGCTTGTGTTCCATACACCAATTCAAATGGGGGCTTCCCAATTTCCTTTTTTTACAGTGATTCTATTGGCCCACACAGCTATTTTCAAATTTGAATCCCAATCCTTCTTATTCTGACCTAACATTCTCCTTATGATTTTAAGAAGACTTTTATTGTTGGACTTTTCTTGTCCATTAGCTTGCGGATGGTAAGGAGCTACATAAGAAACGGTAATGCCATATGTGCTGCAATTTTTTTTGAATTCATCAGATCTGAAACACATCCCGTTATCAGTAATCAGTCTTAGTGGTGTACCAAATCTAGTAATGATGTTATCCATTAGGAAATTTTTCACAACTTTACTTGTAGCCTGCTTAGTTGGGACTGCTTCTACCCATTTGGTAAAATAATTAGTAGCCACCAGTATCCACTTATGTCCTCCACTTGATTTCTCTTGTACCTCCCTAATGAAATCAATTCTCCATTGATGAAAAGGGGCATTAGCCTACAAAGGTCGAAGTGGTAAAGCTCCTTGATACTTCATTTTCCCAGAGAATTTTTGGCAGGCTTCACATTTTCTTACATATGAAAAAGAGTCATTAAAAACTTTTGGCCAGTAATAACCTACCCTGAGAATTTTATGTGCAGTTGTCTTTGCAGAATAATGGCCTCCATAGACCCCTTCATGTATTTCTCTTAAGACATGCTTAGCTTGTGATTCATCCAGACATAACAACAATATCCCATCCCTATTCTTCCAGAATAGATCACCTTCCATGAATACATACTTAGATGCTTGCAGCTTCAAAGTTCTTTTCTAGCTATCACTCAATTCTTCTAGACACTTCATGTATTTAAAGTAATGCATGATGTCTATATACCAAGGAGTATGCTCAATGCTCGCAATTTCATTCTTTTCCTCTTCTATATTGCAAACTTGATTTGCTTCAATATTCACTTTTTCCATTAACTTAGCCAAACCTTGGCCTCTTACCAATTTAGTGATCTGTATCTCCATATCAAACTCTTGGATCTTATTAATCCACCTGCATCTTTTTCCAGTTACCTCAGACTGTGTCAAAATATCCTTAACAGCTGCATGAGGGACATAGGAAATTACCTTAGCTCCAACAAGATATGGCCTGAAGGCCTTTGTAGCTTTTACCAATGCAAAAGCCTATTTTTCCATTATATCATATTTCAATAATGACTTACTGAAAAAGGAAACATGCTGCTCATGACCCTCCTCATTTTTCTGTAACATAACAACAGCTATAGTATGCAATGAGGCAAATTAAAATATTTGAAAAGGTTTTGAAAAATTTGGAGACTTAAGGAGAGGAGCTTCCTTGATAGCTTTTTTGATTGATACAAAGGCATCTAATGGTTCTACAGTCCAATCTACCTTTTGTCCTTTCCTTAACATTTTTGATATGGGTTTAATGATTTCAACAAAATTAGAAACAAATCTCCTAACAAAATTGACTTGCCCAAAGAATGACTAGATGGCTTTGATAGTTTTAGGGATTGGAATTTTATCTATAGCTTCAACCCTCTCAAGATCTATTCTAATTCCATCCTTTGATACAATGTGTCCTAAGAGTTTTCCTTCTGTAACTGCAAAATGGAAATTCTTAGGGTTCAGACTAATCCCATATTCTAAAGCTTTAATAAATACCTTTTCAAGATGTTCTACATGATCTTCAACCTTTTTTGAATAGTAAGGTCATCCTGATAAACCACCATTATAGCATTAATCAAATCTACAAATGCCACATCCATAGCTCTTTGGAAGGTTGCTCCTGCATTTGTGAGACCAAATGGAATTCTCACATAAACATATGTTCCCCAAGGAGTTGTAAAAGCTATTTTATATTGTTCAAATTCTTTAACTTTGACCTGGTTGTAACCTGAAAACCCATCCATCATAGATAACAGCTCGCACCCTTTCACTTTATGTAATATAGCCTCCATATTAGGTAGAGGATAATTATCCTTAAGAGATGCCACATTCAAATTCTTGAAGTCCACACATAATCTGATATCTCCATTTGTCTTCCTCACAGGGACCAGGTTAGAGACCCACGTTGAGTGCCTGATTGGTTTAATGATTCCCCCATTTCTGAGCTTTACCAATTCTTCCTGCATTTTTGGCTCCAATGTTGGATTTATGGGTCTTTGCTTCTGTCTAAATGGCTTTGCATCTGGCTTCAATGGTATTTCATGCTGAAACAAGTCTTCCCTATATGCTTTTAGATCTTCACAAGACCATGCAAACACATGTTTATATTTTCTCAGTAACGCTATCAACATTCTTCTAATTGTAGGGCTTATTTTCTTCCCTATGTACACCCTTCTTGGTGCCACCTCAGTCCCAAAGTTGATCTCTTCAATGTCCTCCTTCACTGGTGTCTACTTCATGAGGGACCACAATTCCATCATACTTCCATCGCCACAGCCAGTCTTTTAGAAGCTGGCATGGCAACATCTCCTAACATTGTTTCCCATCTACTTCCTCAACAAAGGTATTGTAAATCAATTTCTGATCTATATATAGTGTAACATTCATCCCTTTTAGCTACATTTGCTAGTATGCCATTATGTTCTTTGACCTACCAATCCACTCAATTGAAAATGCATCAAGAAGCTCGATTGTGTCCCATACAACATTCCTGTATTGCTTCAATATTTTATGTTTCGCTGCATATTTTGATTTGACTTGTGGAACAACTAACTCAAAATCCCCCAGAATAGCTAGCAACTTGATTTTTTGTTTTACAACTATATTCAAGCCTGTTAATAAAGCTTCATACTCTACCACATTGTTAGTACATTCAAATGCTAGCAAGAATGAATACTTAATATAATACCTTTAGGTGAAACAAATACTATTCTTGCTCCATTACCCTCTTGGCTACATGCTCCATCAAAGTACATTTTCCATACACCATTATAGTTTTGTGCAGCATGCTTTTCAATTGGATCAGTATTGACTAACTTTGGCTGGGCTAGTTCTATCTTGAAATTTCCAAGATCTACATCACATAAACAATTGATTTGATCTTGAGGTACACAATCAACAACTTGGTTCATTCTTGGCTCCCTATACAACTTGAATTCCTGACCATTCACTGGAATAGTTGCATAAGTCAAATCAAACTAGACATTTCCCCCAACTGCTGCTGTCCACTATCTTAATAGAAGCATCCCAAACTGAGGAGGGGTGTCAATTACTGTTATATCTATATTATAAGCCACCTGTGGATAAGCAGCCAGTTTGACCTCAACATCTTTCATAATACCCACCACAGGAACAGGTCTGCTATCCATTGCATAGCACTTCCCTCCATTAGTATGCACCCACATGCCAAGCCGTTTCATAACTCCTATTGGCATAATATTTATGGCAGTGCGAGAGTCTATCACGCAATTCCTTAGCAATTTGTTGTTTATAAGTAAAGTAGTGAAAAAGGATCAACTTGTGGGGAATTTGTTAATACATCACTTAAGTAGACTTATGGGATATTTACTTTCTCTTTCCTACTAATTGTTTTAGTAGCCACTTTATTTTCAAAATTCATATGTTTTTCATTTCCATTTGTTATCAATTTAACAACACTGTCTCTATATTGCTTAATTTTCATCATCTCAAGTAATGGAACAAACATTTTTACCTAGGATAAGGCTTGAGTGAAATCAAAAGAGGAGCCTTCTACCTTAATCATTTTCTTCTGCTCCAATGTTTCTCCTTTGTTTTCTTCCTTTTGATCAGTCTTTTGCATTTCTTTGCACAACTCTTTAACTTACTCCTTTTGGACAAGCTTCTGTTCATTTTTATCATGTTGTTTATTTTTTGCTTTTTCCACAATTCCTTGTGTCACCTTCTAATCCTTCATAAAAATTCCCCTGGGGACACCTTCCTTCTCATTCACTGTCCTATTTCTCAACCAGTACTTATTTTTTGCTTCCTCAACTATAGCAATGGTTAATCTCTCTATCTCCTCTTCGGTGAGTTTCCTCATATTGCACGGAGTAGGTCTCTCAACTGAATGAGGTTCTATATAATCTTCTTCAAAGTTAGAAAGAACCTGCTATTCAACCATATGGACATTGTATCTCTGATTTGAAACATCCTACTCATAACCTTCATCCTCTGAAGATGAGTACCTCTCCTCAACATGGTGAAAAGTACTTGAAGTCAAATACACTGTGTGATCTTCTCCACTGTTTCCCATCAACATTCCTTCTTCTTGCATTCTTTGGGATACAACACAATAATCTGGGGAATGTGGCTTATCACAAAATTTCATAGAAATAATTGTTATTTACCATATATGTTCCCTTCTTCCTTAATGGATCAGGAGTTTCCTTGTTTCTACGCCTATCCGTTACAAGTTTTCCATCCTTCCAATTTGTATTATAGGGCATGTCATGTAGCCTATGCCTTTCATTTCTGTATGTGTTCTCCTATTTGTACTGATAATTATTGGCTTGCTGAGGAACCCTAGGATTGCTTCTCTTATCAATTATCCCAACAACCTTCCTATTGTTCTCAATTGTTAATGCTATCTTCTAGGCTTCAGCTAAATCTCCTGGGAACCTACTTGTTAATTCATACCCTATTTTTGGATCGAATGCATTCAAATAAACACTCAATGCTACAGATTTTGGCAACTTCGATCCAAGAGGCATCTTATTCTATAGTTTATTGAATCTCTGGTTAAAATCATAAATTGAATCATTCTGATTTTTCTGAATCCACATTAATTCATGAAGAGCAGCATCTGGTGCTCTTAGATTACCATATTGCTCAAGAAATCGGTCCTGAAATTCCTGGAGAGAATTGATAGAGGCTATTGTTAGGCTATTGAACCAATCTTTGGCTTCTTCAGTGAGCGACATCATGAATATCCTCATATGTAAATCTTCATATGGCACATCCAAATCTTGGATGAAAGCATTGAAACTCTTTAAATGATCTTCAACAGAAATTGCACTACTCCCTATAAACTTTGGAACAAGACTTCTCCAATTGCCATCCATTGGGTAAGGGTATAATTGAAACCCTGCCAAGTCAAATTGTCTGATCATTGTTGTGTATTGATGGAGGGGAGGGTTAGGTGTATACTGATACTAGTAGATCAGATTATTGTATGGTGTATGATGATGTGGCACATAATGCTGACCATTAGGTGGTTGTATATTTGAATATGCGGTGGATGGTTTGGATATGTATATTGATTCCCTATCTGATTGTGAGGAGCCTTTGATGGATCAGAAGGCCCTGCACCATTATTACCCTGCTTATGAGGCAGTACATACTTTGGGCAACTAACTGTTTAAGCAGTAATTTGGGCTTTCTACAATTTGAAGTCTCTCATTGCTTGTATCATCTAGGCTTTCTCTTGTTCAACTTTTAGTTCTTCTATCTCCTTTTTCTATAACTCAAACCATGCTTTTACTTCTTCATGAGTTAAAGATTCATAATTGTCTTGAGGAATTTTATGATCAACAAGTCCATTCTGATTACCTTCAATTTTTAGATCATATTCGTGTTGATATCTGATTCGTTCAACTTCGAGTTCAACACTAAAATGGATTTCTTTGCTCTTCAGGGGTACAAAGTTCTGCACTTGAATTATCTCTCCATGTATCATAGTGATCATATGTCTCATAATGTGGTCTTAATGCTTTGTCTTTGTTCGTGATGCACATGTCTTCATTTATCCTTTTACCCTTATCAACCTTATCATCCATGTGTGTCCACTTACTGTTGCCAGCAAGACCTCCAGTATGACCTTCCCTATATTGAGATATTCTTCCATTCATGTTTGAACAGATGCAATGTTTCGATTAGAGTCGCCACTCACTTTTTTAAAAGTGAGAAAGTGTTTAATATTTCTTATTCCCAGTGGAGTATGTACAAGTTTTTTGACTCTATGATTAAGGCCTTGATTCTAAATTTACTTCCCCAGTAGAGTCACCAATTTGTTAGCTCTCAAAAATGCAAGTGGAATACCTCAAGAGGTTGCCAATCTCTTGATACGTTTTAGGGTAACATACAAGGTCAAATGTTTTAGACCTTCTACTCTTTAGGTGCTGCTAGACCTAGGTGGGAGTACCTATATGAGTGGAGCAGAATTAACTTGTGCTTATCTCTCTTGAATCATTTTTCCCACAATGGCAGATGTGAGTGGAAAAATAAAATTTGACTTGGTATGAGCAATATTAAAGCTAAAACCTACTATGTTCAGTTAACAAATGTAAAAAATGAATGAAACTAAATGGTGAAAAATGTAGAGACTACTGCCTTATTGGGTATGCAAAGTCTATTGGAATAATGTGCCTCAATCCCATAGGCTAAAACCTCTAGAAGAGCCAAGTCAGTGTGACATTCATTTTGTCTAGTCGACAAGCAGTTGTGCAACCTTGTGAAATATTTTGGTCACTGAGACCTTGTTACAGTCATGCCGAATGAGCTGTCACTGTGACATGTTGATTTCTGAGAAAGTTTAAATCTCTTACCACCCAAGCTGATCTCTTATCGATGGTTTAGTTCCTTGTGATGGTTGGGGAGACTTGTGGCAAAAGGATTCTTCGGGGGGAGACTTGGACACTCGGTATGTCTCATACAAACAAGAGAAGTCTCACTGATAGTATACACTTAGAGTATCGAAGTAGCACAAAGGCTTTGGTATGAAGTCTTAGCGATGAATGTCTATCTTAGCAATGGTGTAATCTATTGTTGATATGACTCCTGGAGACTCTTCGGTGCTCGGTATGACTTGAAGGCTCGGTATAACCTCTTGGCAGTAGTGGTAAGGTTTGCTGACTATTGGACATTTTGAAATAACTTGTGAACCTTAATGTGATCTCTTGGTGAGTAGAGATAGTCTCACCGATGGGAATGCCGAGGTTGATGAAACTTGTGAACTCGGTATAACATCTTGCAAATGGAGATGACTCTTAGTGATAATGACAATCTGGCTTTGTGGTATCAGGGATAAATGATTAGTGTCTCATCGACATGTGAATTCATTGTGAATGCCTTTGACCGATTGGGAGACCATCCTACGTGGTGTGCCTTCGACCAATCAGAGAAGCCAAATGGGAACCATTGGAAGATAGTCTGTTGTGGCAGTTCTGTGAGGAAGTTCGATAGACAGGAATGACATGGATATATTCTAGAATTGCAGATGATGTTTGGTTCGATCGATGTTCGATGTTCAGTTGGTTTGATGAATGGTTGGATGAATAGTTTGATGTATGATAAGTGAGAATTCAATTTTGAGAGCATTGTAATGTGAATGTTCTGTTAAGGTTGGTCTTTTGAATGCTGCTATAATTTGACATCAGAGAGTCAAGCTCATACTCTGTATGTAATTTCACTACTGTAATACAAAGGGGTTTTTCTTGGTACTCTGTATGTAATTTCACTACTGTAATACAAAGGGGTTTTTCTTGGTGGTATTTTCTTCCTGCATGGCTTTTCCCAATGCAGTTTATGCCCATAGGTGTATGCTTTAATTTCGGCTCTCTGCTTCTTTCATGTGCATCTCTAATTGGACTCAGAATGTAAAATTTATAAGATATCTCGCATTCTTCCCTCGAAGATTTGATGTTAGGAGAGGAGGCTGTTTCCATTAATTCCTAGTTTTCCCCATGAAGTCAAATGAAATCTTGAAATGAGCAACTTTCTAGAAACACTCAAATTTGGAAAGCCGGCATATGTTTCAGTTTATAACTTGTGGCAACATGCAAGACCTGCTGGTGGATCAGGATAGTGTGGCTTGGTCGTGGTCCTGAACTAAACTGCATGAAGCAAGAAGATTGGGACCTTGCGTATAGAAATTCTATAACATACCTTTTACTTGGTAGGACTCGCTCTTCCTAATGTGCACAAGAGAAGACGATTCTCCTTGTGGGAAGAGACTGCATCTATTTATTAGGGGAAGTCCTGGTGAATAAACTATTTTGAGGGAAGCAAAGCCGTACATTTTAAGAATGTAGGAAGCGAGGGTCCGTAGAGTCGATCATTTAAACACATTCAACATGTCACGTACGCTTAACATCCTCAACAAGTTGGTGTGTGAAGATTGAAGAAGAGGATCACTATATGCTTCTATTGTGTTCTTTGCCAGACTCATGGGATCATCTGGTGATGGCTATTGGGAGTACAACATCCAGTTTCAAGATGGAAGATGTTGTTGTTTCTTTGTTGTCAGAAGAGATGAGAAGGAAATCTTTGAGATGGCTAAGGAAACCTTGTTGTTAGGGGAAATCGAAAAGGAAAAGCAAGGAAAGAAGAAGGATAAGAAATCTAGATCCAAATTAGATGGGAGATCAAAGTCTCCTAGCAAGAAGTCCAAAGTGAGATGCTAGAATTGTGGGCAACCTGGTCATGTCTGAAAGGATTGCAAAGAGGAGAAAAAGAAGAAGAAGAAGAGCTCTTCCAACAATGATTCTTCGCAGAGTGATGCAGATGCCTTCATTGCAGCCTTGGCTACACAGGCATCAGATGATGTCTGGCTGATTGATTCTGGAGCATCTTTCCACATGACATCTCATAGAGACCGGTTTACAAAGTATGAAGAATACAATGGTGGAAAGGTGTACTTGGCAAGTGATTCAACTTTGGAGATAGTTGGTCGTGGAAGAGTCAATCTAATTCCCTCAATGTAGAGTGAAGGGAACTGGCGGGATGCGATGCATATACCGCTCCAGCTCCAAATCTACTTCTCAATGCTAAGTCGAATGATATTGAGTGCAAGTCACATTCTTAGAAATGGTTGCAAGATGACTAGAGGCTCAATGGTGCTAGCAAGGGTGCTCGTATTGGTACCTTGTACAAGCTGGATGCACATGTTGTTCAATGTAACAATGTCTCTGTAAAGTCACATAAAGCTACTCATGGAGGAAAAGAGGGAAATGTTCCTAATTGTGTAAAATCTATGGAAGTTAAACTTCCAGCAGAAAGGACTATGCTCTAGCATCATAGGTTAGGCCAATATAGGAGAGAGCGCTTTAAAACCTTGGAAGAATAAAACCGGTCAGGGCTTGATGATTGTAATCTTGAATTTGAATTTTTGAACATTGTATATATGGAAAGTGCAGAGCTCTGTTTATTTTTATTATTCTAGTCCCTCAATGCACTCGGTTTGTTGATTATATTCATTGGTGATGTATTTGGTCCGTTGAATGTTCCTTCTTTTGCCCAAGTTAAGGTACTCCATGTATTGTTTATTGATGATTATTCAAGCACATCATTTGTCTATTTTTGAAAAAGTAACGTATGTTCAACATTTTAAGGAATTTAAGAACCTTGTAGAAAATCAAACCAGAAGAAAAAATAAAATGTTTAAGGACTCCGATAATGGTAGTGAATTTTGTTCTAATGAGTTCAAGAGGTAATCGTAGACCATGGGGTTAAAAGACATAAGATCATTAACTCCATACCCACAACAAAATGGAGTTGCAAAGAGGTTCAATAGGTCGTGCTGATGGAGAGAGCAACGGCATGTTGAGTAGTACCGGCTTGGAGGAGAAGTTTTGGCTAAGGCTATTGCTGCCAACATGTTAATACTTAATGTAAATAGTTCTTAATTTGCCTTGTTGAGAAGACACCTTGGAAGCATGACCGTAAGAAGCCTCCGACATATATTCGCCAGTCTTTGGTCAGAGGCATATGCATATGTGCCGAATGAGAAAAGATCTAAATTGGAGAACAAGGTCGGCCAAATGTATTTTTATTGGCTATAGTACGGGTATTACAAAAAGGATACAAGCTTTTAAATCCTTTTATAATGTAAGAAGGTTGTATACAATAGAAGTAATATTTCATGAGTCAAGCTCTTCTACCCTTGGATCGATCTGCAGTCAGAGACAAAGTTAGAAAACAAAAAGGATGTAGTTCTAATTCCTTCGACACCAGAGAAAGAGGAATTGAAAATTCAAAATGTACTTGAAACTGAGGAGAGCTCTAGCAGTTTTGAAATTTCTGAAGAAGAAGAACAACCTCAAATTTCAACAAGTGAGAAGGTCAACTCATGAGAGAAATCATCTAGATAGGTATGGGTTCTTTTTGATAGATTCTACTTGTGCCTATGCTTTGATTTCTAGCATTGATGAGCCTAGGACTGTAAAAGAGGCATTTAAATTGTTTGATTCAGACTCTTGGTTGGAAGCCATGAATGAAGAAATGGCATTAGAAGAATGATACCGGAGTTTGCGCCCTCACCAAGGCGAAAAGCCTGGGCTAAAATGGCATTTAAGAAGTTGAAGATTGGTCTAGATGGCGCAGGGAAAAGTACAAGGTGAGGTTGGTTGGCGAAAGGTTATCCTTCGGCAGAGGGAATTCGATCATGGGGAAATATTTCTTTTCTCCCCAGTTAAGCCGACGCCCATGATTTCCTTTTGTCACCTGGTAACATATGACTTAGAGATCTAACAACAAATGGATGGAAGACAAAATTTGCTCATGGTGATCTCAAGAAGAAATCAGATGTCCCAACCCTCGAAAGCACTTTGTGGAGAAAGCAGAAAACCGTTTGTGCTAAAGAAGTCTCTTTGTGGCTAAGCAAAGTAGTTCCCTAGAATGTGGTACCAGAAATTTGATACTTTTGTATTGTCTTTGGGATTTGTGAGATCAAAATCTGATCACTGTGTATATTATAAAGCTGAAAGTGATCAAGTACTTGTTATTGCTCTCTATGTCGATGATATGTTGTTCATAGGAAATAGTAAGCTAATGATTTCTAATCTTAAGTCTTAGTTGTCTGCAAAGTTCAAAATAAAAGATCTTGGTGCAACAAGGTATGTTCTAGGAATGGAGATAACTAGGAGAAGAAAGAATAGAAAACTTCTTTGGCCTCAACAGTAAGTATATATCAAGACCTGCTCAGAAGATTTTGCATGAATAACTCCGTAGCGCCTAGTTGTTCTAGTTTTGGCAGAATGAAGCTTAATCAAGTTGAAGATCGCTCAAAATCTCCCACCGACAGGACATGACCGTACCCTATGCTAGGTTGGTGTTCATCAGCGTAAATGAAGTCCGTATTAAAGACCGTATATTTCCTAAGCAAGGGAGAGTACTTAGCCGGCTTATATACAATCCTCGAAGGACAATACTGGGATGTCGCGGAAGAGAGTTTTTAGATATTTGAAGGACACTTCAGATTTTGCTTTGTGTTACCATGGGAACCTGGTTGAATCACAGAGGACTCTCATTATTCGAGGCTATGTGGATTCTGATTGGGTAGGGAAGATTGACAACAAGAGGTCCACTAGTTGGGATACATTTTCAGCGATGAAATGGTGGTGCGCTGAGTTGGATGAGTAAGCTACAGGTCAGAAGTCGCTTGTCATTCACAAAGCAAGCGTAATACATGGTAAAGCGCCACATGCCCGTAAAGAAGCAATTTGGCTAAAACATTTGTGTTCAAACATTGGTTTTGGATGTAGGGAAAATAACCATTTATTGCAGTATCATAGTGCAATTTGTCTAGCAGCGAATCCCACTTTCCATGCTGAAATTTAAACATGGTGTAGATGTACAAGCAATTACTTTTGTATGAGATGTAGTGGAGGGGATAAGGCCATTTTGGAAAAGTTGATACTTCTGGAGAATGCCGCGATGCATTGATGAAGCCAAAGGAAAGCAATAAACAGTTCAGTGTGGTGCATGTAAAATTCTATGGCCCTTTAGGTGCCCCATTATTTTCAGTAGTTTTTTGTGCTCGAGAAAGTTCGTAGATTCTCGTGAGCGGGAGATTGTTGGAATAATGTGTGGCTCAACCTACCGGCCAAAACCTCTGGAAGAGCCAAGTTAGTGTGACATTCATTCTGTCTGGCCGACAAGCAGTTGTGCAACCTTGTGAAATATTCTGGTCGTTGAGACCTTGTTACAGTCATGCCGAATGAGTTGTCGCTGTGACATGTTGATCGCTGAGAAAGTTTAAATCTCTTATCAATGGCTTCTAGTTCTTTAGATGGTCGGAGACTTTAGGTGAGCGGAGTCTCTCGGGGGAGACTTGGATGCTTGGTATGTCTCATACCGACAAGAGAAGTCTCACCGACAGTATACACTTAGAGTAGCACAAAGGCTTCAGTATGAAGTCTTAGCGATGAATGTCTGTCTCAGCGATGGGGTAATCTATTGTTGATATGACTCCTGGAGACTCTTCGTGCTTAGTACATGACTTGAGGGTTCTGTGAGAGTAACCTCTTTGAAATAGTGGTAAGTCTCTATTTAATCGTGTTGGTTACTTCGAATAACTTCAGGAACCTTGATGTGTATCTCTTTACAGTAGCTTATACCGATGGAATGCCGAGGTCGGCGCAAATCCTAGAACCTTGTAGATAAAATCTTGCCGAAGCGGAGACCACTCTTAGCGGATAATGAAAACATGGCTTTGTATAATCGTGGGACATTACGATTAGTGTCTCAAATCGATACGCTAATTCATTGTGAACACCTTTGACCAATTGGGAGACCATCCCACGGTGTGCCTTCAACCAATCAAAGAAGTCAATGGGGAATCAAGAAGATAGTTCATTGTGGCGGTTCTGTGAGGAAGTTCGAAAGACATGAACAACATGGATATATTCTGGAATTGCAGATGATGTTTGGTTTGATCGATGTTCGATGTTCAGTTGGTTTGACGAATGGTTGGATGAACAGTTCGATGTATGATCAGTGAGAATTGAATTATGAGAGCATTGTAACATGAATGTTCTATTAAGGTTGCTCTTTTGAATGCTGTTGTAATTTCACATCAGAGAGTCAAGCCCATACTCTATATGTAATTTCATTACTATAATACAAAGGGGTTTTTCTTGGTGTGGTTGGTTTTTCTCCTGTAAGGGTTTTCCCATGTAAAATCTGGTGTTCATATGTGTATGTTTAATTCTCTGTTTCTGTTACTTCTTTCATGCGTATCTTAATTGGACTGTAATTGTAAAATTTATAAGATATCTCTGCATTCTTCCCTGAGATTTTGATGTTAGGAGAGTTGTTTCCGCACCTTATCTTTCCTTACAGAGTCAAATGAAATATAAATGAGCAGCTTCTTTATGGAAAACACTCAAATTGTTGGCATATGTTTTAGTTTATAACTTGTATAAACATGCAAGACTGTGACTACCAAGTTCTTCTTAATGATCCAGATGAATTTCCCTGATTACTATGGTCAATTAAAAGGATTTAATCTTTTCTTGAAAGAACAGATCGATCAACCATACAGATACAACAAATGTGCACTGAAAAACTGAATATAAACTTGTTATATTAATTTAAATAACCAAAAAGCATCAATCTTGGAGAAAAAATTAGTAATACTTTCAATGAACACAACAGACAATTGACACTAGAAATACGCCGCCACATCAACTGATTCTCATTAATATCTCCATATTTTAATCATGCATTGTAGTCTTTGTTCTGTGAAAATTTGTATTCTGCTGTATCTTTTCCTAATCTATCTTCTATTATATCTTCTATTTTTCTTTTACAATCGGAAATGAACATTTATACATCAGTATTTGAAAAGACACATCGCTTTGTATTCAAATGTCGATGATCAGTTGCATTCGGATTTTTTTCTAACATTCACCAAACACCCGTTTAGACATCCTACAGTCATACTGACATTTGGAGTCTTGCCGATAGTCATCCTTTCATCTTATGTGTTTCACTGTGACCTTTGGAGTCGGGGAGATGTTTCATAGATCACCTTGTGTCTCACCGAGATGTGTTTTTATAGTATATTTTCTGGTCGCTGAGACATATGGGTTGGCCAGACCTCATACTAAAGCCATTTGGTTTGGCCGAAGTGTTTACTCGTGTGCCAATCAGTAAGACATGATGCAATCGGTAAGACCACATCCCGACGATAGCCATCTTGCCGATGTAATCCCTATGTTGCCAAAACAATGTGTTGTGTCCTGCCGAAAGGTGCCTGCAGATGAATTTCGATCGGTAAGACCTCCCTGAAGTCTTGCCGATAGACTGCAACAAATATATCAGTAAAAGAATGCAATATGGATCGAGGAGACCCTCACCATCTCATGCCAATAGGAATATACTGTGAAATATTCAGACTTAGATGGATTCTATAGGACTTTATGATAAAATATGGGAAAAATGTTATGAAAGAAGGCCTTTGTGCTTATAGTAAGGACTCATTTGGAAACTCATGGGTATGAACAACTTGTAATTTTTTTAGAATTTTACAGTTCTAACAGACAAATCACAACAGTTGAGCTGGCATCGCTGTTTTCTATGAGGAAGTTGCTAAGGATATATAAAAAAAGCTCATATCACCATGGATGAAGTTTTAAGTGCTTTAAAAGCAACAACTTAGATTTAGTATTGAGTTGTAAGTTATCAACTCACTCGCGTAAGAAGATTTTGAGTCATTAATATTGCATGCTTCAAATTGGCTATATAATACAAATTGCTTGATTGATCTTCTTTGTCATAATTCATTTTGCAATGAATGAGGGTTGAGGGTTTATAAATAAGTGCGTGGGAATTGAATTCTCCTGAGAAGTATGTAAATATTCTAGGCAAGTAGGTCTGTCATGATGATTTAAGAGTTTGAGGAGCTCAGTTTGTTTCAGCCTAAGGAAGGACTTGAGAATGAAAGGGGAATACATTAAGCTCCTGATATGCCAAAATGAGGAATAGGATTCAAGAAATTCAAGGAGTATAGTGCCAAGGAAAATTACCATCCAAGAGAGCAAATAGTTTCAAAAGAACTAGTCAAACACAGAGAGAGGAGGATGGTGAAATATGAAAATAAGGCAAGGAGAGAGAGTGAGCACTGTAAGGATTATCCTAAGGAGTGAAATTCTCCATGTGAGGTTTTTAATAACCCTTCAGATAGTGAGGGAGACATTGATCCATAGGGTGATTATTATCCCCTCTCCCTGGTACTATCGACGAATTTAGAAAAGGAGGTGGTGACAGTTTCTCTAGTCCCACCATGAGCAAAACATGGATGAATATCCTCTGAGGTCGATGATTCAGAGTGATGATTGCACCCTATTTTTGTTTTTGATGAAACCATGCCCTTTCTATTAGGATTGTCCTATTCAATACTCATGTGATTTCTTGTTTCATGTGTTGATGTGAAATGTTTTTGGGATGGTAAGTAGGATAAGTGCCAAACTAGTTAACCTTGGCGACACATATGTTGTTTCCAGACGATATACAGTTTTGTGTTGGAGCTACTATTGGAGAATCTTCTATGGTCAACAAGGATGAGGATTTAACACGGTTACAACAAAATCTTCCTTTCAAGGAGCTAGCGTGTCTTCATTCAAGGAATATGGAATGTGGTCTTTTACTCTTCCATTTTCCTCAAATGATTGCATGTAACAAACTAAGAATATCTCAAATTCTAGTGCAAATGAAATGAAATGTAAATGTAATTAAGCCTAATGCTTGTTGCTCCCTTATTCTATAAAAGCGATTTTAGGGCTTATTACAGAGGTCAGATTCTGAAGTCTTAATAGGGTTCTAGGTGAAAGCTAAGTTCAAAGAAGGCACTTAGAATAGAATACTAAAATAGGCTAGTAGTTTATCTTGGATAAGAAGTCATGTATGTAATGATCTTAAATAAGTTTTATAGAAATTACTAATATCGAAACAAATATCAGTCAAGAAGTGGATACTCTCCTATGTATGTTCATTATGAAGTTATGAATGAGAAATACTAATGGTGTTATCATTTGTCTTCAAATATTTCATTTGAATGTATTACTTTGTTTTTAGCTTTAATTCAAGGAATTAATTAAAATGCTTGAATAGGGTTATAAACTTTGTAAGGAATGGCTTAGGATTTCTAAGAAGTAAATGTTTCTTGCACAGTGAGTTTTTGTAAACGCAAAGCAATACGAAAATAGTCCGTTTTTTCCCTAAGTGAGTAATGTTGTAAATTATTGATCCTCTTGTATACTTGAATTCGTTGCTCCAATTGATGAGACACTGGGTATTTTGATAGAAAATCTTGCATAGGATGAAGAAATAGTGTTTTTGGCCCTAGACTTATGAGAAGACAATACTCAATTAAATTTTTTTTCCATGTGTAGTAGAAGTGGAATTAACCCCAATTCCTAGCAGATAGCTTATCCTTCACTTGAAAATCTACCAAATCTTCAGTGAAATTGATTTATTATGCCATAAATAGGAATTAATCATTGTATAAGTGTGTTACTAGTTGATTATATTACACAAAAACATAATTGGGATTACCCTCCTAGGTTTCACAGAGCTTGAAGTGAAGGAGTACAGACCTTAAAGTCCCATGCTCGTTGTGTTGGCCACTAGCCTAGCAGTTATTCATCATAGGAGTTGGCTACCTCTTAGAGGATTGTTCGGTTCTGCTAGAAAAATCACCAACAAATACAACACCACACTCAGGTAGGCATTATTAGAGGTTTCCATACCAAACTCTTCATTGAAGGGTAGGGCCATTTTCTAGTTAGGAAGATGTGTGAGGGACCGCTATTTCTATGATTGGAGGAAATATGCTTGGGTGATGCTCTCCCTCTTGTAGTTGATAGTCAGGGCTTGTGGAATAGAAGAAGTGTCATCTAGATGGGGACACCTTGACCTTGAACTCTTGTAAGTTATGAATTTTATATGAAAATGATCATGGATCAATTATAATTTCTATTTGAAAAGATGAGTTTCATCTACTTGGAATTATGTAATGTTATTTAACTTATGCAATGACATGTGGAAAAATATTTATGCAATGTGCAATTATATTATTGAAAAAGAAAAATTTCATTTCCCTATTTTTGGAAACTTGTGTTATTCACTTTTTGAGTTAAAACTTAGGTGAAAACTATAGGGTAAATATTGGGCATGTTATATGTGGTATCAGAGTTACCAAGTTCAACACTTGGAACTATGAGCTTATTATGAAAGTTTTCCACAAATATATTAGTGACTAATGGTTGAAAAGGTCTTATGCGAGAATGGCAGGGAAAAGAAGAATAGTAAGGAAGTCAATTTTACAGAACTTTGGGACCAAGAAAGAGTCATCCCTAGAGGTTAAAACTCCTAAATCAACAACTCATAGAGAGATACCCTTGGGTTGCTATAGGAATGCACCTAGGTTTAGTAAGAAAGGTTATGGAAGAGTACCTACAAGTACACCCACCCTTCAAAATTATTTTAGTTAACTATGAGGGTGAGAAAGGACCCGAAGAGATCCCTCTTTCTAACACCAACCTGTAGTCGCAAAGAGTCAAAGATTATGGATTAAATAAGGATACTATGTACAAATATTGTTTATGTCTATTAGTACAAATTCTTAATTAGAGAAACTAATTGTAAGCATAAATGAAAAAATTAAGGTGAAATAGAAAATTCAAGATGTTGTGAATCAAAGCCAACTAGGGAGCTATCCAAGAGGCGGGACAACCTTTTGAAAATCCCAATTCAAAACTAGATTAAAATATAGTAATGATAATTGTAATCAAGAAGAGAGTTGGTACCTTAGAGTAAAGGTCAGAGACCAAAATGGGTCAGAAAAGGAAGAAACTCACAAAGGTAAAGATGAAAACTGACATGATCTCATCAACTAGAGTGGGCATGGTTAATTTGGAGTCAAAAATTGAAAATGAGAAAATAAATCAACTAACCCTTGAAGTGTCTAAGGTTGTGAAAAAGGATAAAGCCACTGAAAATTATGGACAAAATTCCTTAGAAAAGTTGGTTGGAAGGAAAAAACTTAGAAAGTAAATCAGGCTAACCGGACAAGAGCTCATGTAGAGAAGTTAAAGTTTAGATTGAGCTTCTAAGTTTGACAATGAAAGTAAATTTGTGTTAGTCCCTTTATGATCATTTGAAGATGTTCCAGGGGTAAATTGGATATGAAGGAGGCTATGTTGCAAAATTGGAAGAATAATTAAATAATCTTGAAAACAAAAAGTATTTACGAGGTATTCCTAGTAAGGGTAAGATAAGGCAAGCAACAAATGCTCAACTGAAGAAGGAAAAGTAAAAGGATGTCAACTCCATGCAGTCAAATTGGGGAAAATAAAAGATTATAATAGTTCAACTTTGAAGATGATTCAATGCTTTATAAGTCTCAGAAACACCAAGGAGGGGAAGAAGATAAGTATATGGGTTAGATACAGATAAGTACCCTATTCAACAGAGTTGATGATGTATTTCGAGTCTGAGGAAACTTTTGATTTCTCCATAGACATCATTTTTAGATCAAAAACCTTATATCCGAAGTTTTGTATCCAATGACCATCGCAAGGTTGTTAGAGTTGAAGGCCAAGCTTTAGGAGCTATTAGTGGAAGATTTGAAAGGTCAGGAAAAAGTCAAAGGCCTTTGACCAAATGAAAGAGAAGTAATTATGACACCAACTCTATAAGTTTCATATTTGGAAGGCCAATTTATAGTTATCATTGATGCCTTGAGAAAAGGGCAGACAATATGCTTATTTAAAGAAAGGAATGTTAATGCTTAAGAATTAGGAAATGGATGATATATGAACAAAACAATGCTTCACATTATATCAAACTTGCACCAATTATTCATTTTTGGTAATTATGTGAATATTAATTGTTTGGACAATTTTTGTAGTTAAAAATAGACCAACATGGTTTAAAGTATTGTTTACCCAACCAATTCTAAATACTCATTAGAGGAGATAGCTTGTGCTAAAATCATACTATGAATTTGAAATTAATTATTTAAGGGAAAGAAAAACCAAGTTGTGGATGCCCTAATGTCGAAGGAGACATATCTCCTTGACAATATCTATTCATTATATTTTCAAGAATCAAATGTTTTTGATTAGCGATAAATAGGTTTTGAAGGGTCCTTGAAACCCTATACAAAAAGGAAAAGAGGCAATAAAGGTATTTCAAGAATAAAATGTTACAGAAGTCCAAGGAAGATATTTGATTTAATTCAAATGGACTACTAAGAATCAAAGGAAGAACCTAAGTACCAAACTTTGAGGAGTTAGGGAATATAATGTGATAAGAAGTTTAATTGGTATAATATTCTGGACAATTTGGAGTGACAAAATGTCACTATAGGAGACTTATTGAAAAAATATGTAGAATTCCTTGACATTTTCTCTAGGATAACCTTTCCCTAAATATATTTGTCAAATTTAGGAATTTTAAATTTTTTCGGGGAAAGGAACCATAGTAAGGGACCTATCCAATGGGTAAGGACATATATCATCAAATGTGTATGGTTTCTTGTGATGTCCTACTTGGAGGCCTTGAATTATGTTTCTAATATCTTGAAGTTCTTGTATAATATTGATGGATTTAATATTGTTTGACATGTGGGTTGATTGTGTTGGGTTATATGAATGCATTTTTTGTTGGTTAAAGGGTATGTGTTGGTAATTTGATCTAGGAATGTGGGTTAAATGTTGAATGCTTTTTTGTGAGGTGGTTGGGCTAGAGGTATATTTTGTATGTTGTGGGATGGATTTTTGTGAAATATTAAGGGTTGGGGGGTAATTTTTTGTGATGTTGAAGTGTGGGTTGGATGTTTGTTGGATGAAGTTTGTGGATTGGTTTAAATATTGTTGGGGTGTGGAGTGATGTGTGCTAGAGTGAAAAACTCTTGATGGTATGTTGAATCTAAGTTGTGTGGAAAAGTTAATTTTAATTAGAAGTGGATTGTTGTAAGTTTTGTGAAATGTTTATTCCATGTTGTTTGTTGAGGTTGTATGATAAATTAAAGGGATGTGATCCTCATAAGTTTCCTAAGTGGTTGGTGGTTGTTCTGGTTGTTGTGGATTGGTTACATATTATTGGGGGTGTGGGCTGATGTGTGCTAGAGTGAACTACTCTTGGTGGTATGCTGAATCTAAGTTGTGTGGAAGGGTTAATTTTAATTGGAAGTGGATTGTGGTAAGTTTTGTGAAATTTTTATTCTATATGGTTTGTTGAGGTTGTATGCTAATCTAAAGGGATGCAATCCCCATAAGTTGTCTAAATGGTTGGTGGTTTTTCTAGTTGTTGTGGATATTATTTGTGTTATGTCTAAGAATTATGGAAATTTGGCCCCATTTTGGATTAATTCTAACAAGAAATGATCTTGGTCAAATTTTATGACTCTTTCCACAAGTTCTTGATTTTCAATATTTTATGCAAATCCTTGTGTTCTTTGTGAATATTCAAGTTGTGTTACAAAAATTTCATTTATGTTTGGTATTTTGGGGATATTTTTTGGTATATGATTTTTCCTTGTGATGTAGCTTTTGTAAATTCAAGAGGCATCCCCATTGTGTAAATGTTTGAGTCTATAGCATTGTAAATTATCACTCATGACAATTTCACACTATGTTTTGCTCCCCCAAGTGCATGGACCTATTTGTACACCTAATTTCCTAAATCATACATTCTATAGCCCATTTGGACAATTATCAATAAAAAAATGTGGAAAACCAATGCAAAAATTTAATATTTTGCCCCTGAAACCTTAGATCCCACAAAATAGGGTTGGGACCTAGTCACGTAGGGTGACTTAGTCCACTTTTTTTTCCTCCAAAATTTAATATGTCGGATGATGTAGGAGCATCCATGGTTGTAAATCAATCCTTTATCAACCAAAAACATTTCTTTTCTTACATTTTAGTCTTTAGTAGTTTCATAATTTCATTCCATATTTCACCGCATTATTGTTTCTCAAATCGTAGAGCAGGATATAGCATCTACACATTGACATCTATCACATATCCAAATTTCAGATCATTTGTATTTTTCTACTGAAATTTATCGCTCTCAAAATTTTACTGTATTTCACAGTCAAAGCATTTGGGGCTGATCTAGTCTAGATTTCTTAGTGTGGAACTATTCTAGATCATGTGGAGCTCAATGGGACATCATACAAGCATTTTGGGTCTAATGGGATCTATCTTTGAGATTCATAAGACATTTATTTTCGTGAAGGATTATATTTTATATTATGAGGCTGACCTTCATGTGTAATCATTCATCAAGTTTTGTGAACCGTTGTGGCCGATGTGGACCTTTTTTGGAGCTGGATAATTATATCTTAGAGCAATTGTAATTCATTGGGGATCATTAGTTAGTTATTCATTAGTAATTAAATATTTAGATTTTTGCATTAATAAGGCCTTTGGTCGATTGTTATGTTGAATTCCCTTGTGGTAGGCTTGTGAGCCCTTGTTATTCACCCATGAGCATGTGTTTATTATAATATTTCCAATTCAATAAAGATTCATACTTGCAAATCCATTTCTGGTGTTATTTTTGCTATGTTGACTCTAAGTTCCATGGTTTGGACTATTCTTTTTGAACCCTCCATCTGTGACTACACCAAGTGGTATTAGAGTGAGTTTGTGAGTCCTAAAGGAATTCCTTGTGGTGAACAGATCATCAAATTGAGGTAGATTGCATTTGTTTTGAACCAATCGTTGATTGTGAGGTAGTTGAGACCCTTGTAGCTAGATCACTGAATTGAGGTAGTTGCACCAAATTCGAGGGTAGAGATGCCGCTAAGGAGAGTGCCTACTATGGTGAATGTTGCTGGAAGAGTGGATGAGAGGTTGGAAATGATGCATGAAATGCAAGTTTGATTAGATGTAGTAGAAGAAGACCGAAGGCAAGGCCTAAACCCTAGACATGAGGATGAAAGCGATGATGAAGCAGATCATGTTGTGAATCAATTTGTAGAAGCCCTAGGTGAAGAAGAAGAAGAATCCGATCAAGTAAAAACATTGAAAGCTATTTCAAAGATTGGAAAAGGACCTAGAGTTGAAATTCAAAATTACATAGGAAATTTAAAACCTGAAGAATTGATTGATTGGATCAATGAAATGGAAGAGTACTTTGAATATGAAGAAATTGAAGATCCAAAATGAGTGAGATTTAAAAAAATAAAATTGAAGGGACATGTTGATTTATGGTGGAAAGAAGTTCAATTGGATAAAAATAAAGAGGAAAAGAGAAAATCATCAAATGGGAAAGAATGGTGACAAAGCTAAAGGATCAATTTATACTTGCTGATTATGAGCTTGAATTGTTGAAAAGATTGCAAAACTTGGAGCAAAAGGAAAGATCTATGAAAGAGTATATTGAAGAATTCTACAAGATGATCATTAGGACTAGACATAATGAAGCAATCAAGGAAAAGGTGGTGAGATATATCAATGGAAAGAGAATAAACATCCAAGAAGAATTTAGCTTGGTAATGATGACAACAAATGAAGAAGCATATCAATTTGAATTAAAAGTGGAAGATAAGCTAAACAAGAAGTTTGAACAAAGACATAGAAGTGAAAGAGGAAGATTCCAAAGGAGTGGATCACAATCCAGAGAAAGAAGACCTTATGCAGATCAGAACAAAGATGGTAAACCTTACCAAAGTGAAGAGAAGATAGAAATTTATACCACAGTGACAAAGGAGGTCATAATTATTACTGCAATGATGGATACTAGAGAGATGAAGGGAGATCCAAGAGGAGACCATTCAGTGGAACCTATTTCAAGTGGTGAGGTGAAGGACATAGAGAATTTGAGTGTCATCAAGAAAGTACAAAAAAGAAACTGGAGCAAACTAAAAGAGTAGCTTATGTAGAAGAACATGTTGAATCCCCTAATTCAGTTGGGAAACCTGAGAAAGGTGAATAATTGGTGATAAGGAGAGATTTCATACATGTTGAGTCTATTCAGAATAAGATGTAAGTCCAAAGGAAAGGTATTCAAAGTTATCATTGATAGTGGTAACATTGATAATCTAGTTTT
>VDFB02095594.1:0-17703 GCA_007258455.2 Sequoia sempervirens | reverse complement strand
CATAGAAATTTCCTCAGAAGTATGAAAGAAAAACGTAATCAACGTCCATCACATTACACAGTCAAACGAATGAAAATATGCCATACAAGAAAGAGTTCATTATGGGTTTCAACGAGTCTTTATTAAAATTTTGATGGATTTCTTATCAACTTGTTTAAAATTCAAAGGCAAACATTTGTTAAACTTGACATTAAATATTTTACAATAATATTTTTTAATAAAATATTTAGTGAATAGAGATTTTACAATTGTAATTGTTAGTTTTTATGATCAGATATAAAACTCAGATTTTAATTCAAAATCAGACACACAAACACATAATATACCCCGGGAAAACCCTCCTTTTGAGGGAGAAAAAACCCAGCAACAATATATCGCTTATATATTGAATGATAAACAATAGTCTCCTTTACAATGAGGCCAATTATGAGCCCAAGAATGGCATCACAATCTGATGCTAACACAGATATAATATAATGCTTCTTGCTGATGACAAACTCAGCCTTCTACAGTACTTTGATCTGCCCTTGCAATGTTCGCACTTGAAGACTCTCAAATTATACAATGAACTGGATATGAATGAATGAATTACAATGAAATAGCATCGAACATATATACAAGAGAGAAGGAGAGGACGTGACTCTCCAAGTCTTTATGTCGGCCTTCACAAGAGTCGTGCCTTCTAGAAAATAAAGTCGGCCTCCAAAAGATTGTCTCTTCAAGAAATCACGCCTTCATGATGTCGGCCTTGTAACCAAAAAATTAATATTAATTTATGTGAGATGATGAAGCACCTCTTCATCAATCATTGTCTTTCAAATTAAATAGCCGTTTAGGTTATCATTTAATTTGATCTTCATAGAAGGATTTGGGCTGGAAGTAGTAGCTCGACGTTGCAACGTAACATCAACACTCCCTCTCAGCTAGGGAGGATACTTCTAGCTATATAAGACATCACCTCATCGTGATGTCAACCACAATGGCTACTCCCATATGTGGAAAATAATCATATCACCTCATTGTGATATCAACCATCATGGCTACTCCCATGAATGGTAAATGTGCACAAGTGCCCATCACGGAATCACTCAACGTGATGTTGTCACCTCATCATGACGTTCACCATGGCTACTCCCAGAGGGTGAAAAGCACAAGTACAAGAAAATCATCACGGACTCTCTCACGCGATGTTGTCATGGAGTCACTCAACATGACATCCACCATGGCTACTTCCAGAGGGTGGAAACAAGGGCTTGCACCTCAAATCTCTCTCACAGAGAGAAATGTATTAACAAGGGCTTGCACCTCAAATCTCTCTCATAGAGAGAAATGCATTAAAGAAGATCACTGATGCTGAGACTCCCTCTCAGCTAGGGCTTCATTCTCCACCATACCAAGCTTGTCTCGAAAGTACACAAACTTTATTCTGGAGAGAGGCTTGGTGAGAATATCTGTCGTTTGCTCATCAGTGCTGATATACTTCAACTGGATAGCTTTCCTCAATACCATATCTCTGATATAGTGGTATTTGATTTCAACATGTTTTGTTCTGTCATGAAACACTGGATTGACATAAAACTTCACACAACTTGATTATCACAATGAATGACAGTTGGCTCCAATGATTGTCCAAATAATCTTGCAAGGAGCTTCTGAAGCCATACTGCTTCTTGAGCTGCCACACAAGCTGCAATATACTTGGCCTTTGCGGTGCTTAGTGCCACTGAAGGCTACTTCCTACTAAACTAGGAGATCATCGCAAACCCCAAACTGAAGCAACATCCAGAGGTGCTCTTTCGATCAACAACACAACCTACCCAATCAAAATCAGAATAACCATGCAGCTTTAAGTCCACATCGGAAGAATATCTCAAGCCATACCCAACTGTGCCACGCAAGTATCTCAGGATATGCTTTGCTACAACTAGATGTATTTGCCTTTGTTCACACATGAACTGACTAAGTGCACTCATTGCATAGAAAATATCTGGTCTAGTATTGACTAGATACATCAACGATCTAATCAACTGCCTGTACATAGTAGGATCCACCAGATCTGAACTAGTTGTAGCCTCTTTTAACTTCTGCAAATTTGTCTCCATCGGTGTAGACATGGATTTGCAATCCATCATACCAAATCTCTTCAGAATGTCAATTGTATACTTCCCTTGACTCATAATGATCTCATCCGGCTTCTACTGTACTTCTAAACCAAGGAAGTAGTGCATGAGACCAAGATCCTTCATTTCAAATTCAGAAGCTAACTCCTTACATTTGATAATGAGGTGATCTTCTCCAGTAAGAATTAAATCATCAACATAGAGAACCAAGATTATGACATCAATTACCTTGAAGTATAGATTTGAATCAACATCATTCTTGGAAAAGCCCAAGCTCATCAGGTATCGATCAATTCTTTCATACCAAGCACGAGGAGCCTGCTTCAGGCCTGCAAACATGAGACTCCTTCCCATGAACCTCAAAGCCATCAGGTTGCTCAATATATACCTCTTCCTCGATTACACCATTTAGGAATTTTGTCTTCATGTCCATCTGGTGAATCTTCCATCCTTTAGATGCTGTAATAGCAATGATGGTCCTGACGGATGTATAACGAGCAACTGGAGCAAAGGTTTCCTCATAATCTACTACCTCTTTTTGAGAGAATCCTCTAGCCACGAACCTATCCTTGTACTTCTCGATGCTTCCATCAGCCGTGTGCTTGATCTTGAAGAGCCACTTAGAAGAAACAACAAATTTTCCTTCAAGTCTAGGTACAATATTCCAAACATCATTCTTGAGGATGGATTGACACTCTTCAACCATAGCATCTCTCCATACTTGTTGACTAGTAGCTTCCTCAACACTGGAAGGCTCTAACTCAATGATTCGACTCATCAATGCAACATAGCTTGAAAATTTATGAGGTCTCTTGCTTTCTCTAAATGTTCCTCTTGGGGCTGCAAATCTTTATGCCTCCTGCATTGTTTGCTTGGACCAAAGAGGTCTCTTACGACCAATCACAATGTCTCTCGGCCCATCAGTAGGTTCCAAAGGCTCAGTTGAATCCTCATCTTCTTTAGGATCAGTAGCCTCCCTCTGAATCTCAGGAGTATGGTCAACTTCCATATCCAGAGGAGACTCTTGGTCTTCATTGTCTATCTCCATGTGGATGCCCTTAGATCTCTTGAATGCAACATCCTCTTCAAATGTAACATCCCTGCTGATCTCAATCAACTTCTAACCTGGAATGTAAACTCTGTAGGCTTTTGAAGACTCATTGTAGCCTACAAAAATTCCTTTCTTGCCAGATGGTTCCAACTTTGTCCTTTTATCTTTAGGCACATGAACATATACAAGACAACCAAAGATTCGTAAATGACTTACTTCCGGCTTCACCCCTGTGAATGCTTCTTCGAGAGTCATGTTCTCCAAAATGCGGTGAGGGCTTCTATTATGAATATACATAGCTGTCCTAGATGCTTCAGCCCAAAAGAAGGTTTGCAGATCTTGATCATGTATCATGGCTTTGGCTACTTCTACAATAGATTTGTTCTTCCTTTCTGCAACACCGTTCTGTTGAGGATTGTAAGGGACACAAAACTCCCTCTTAATCCCTGCTTCAATGCAAAAGTTATGAAAGCTTCCAGAGATGTATTCTCCTCCGTTGTCGGATCTCAAAACTTTGATCCTCTTCATGGACAAGTTCTCTACTTGAGCTTTAAATTCTTTGAACCTCTCAAGTACTTCCTCAAATTCTTTAGATTTCAAGAAATAAATGCAAGTCTTTCTAGAGTAGTCATCAATGAAAATAATGTAATACAAGAAACCACTCAAAGAAGCAATAGACATTGGACCACATAAATCAGAATGAATAAGATCTAGAATACATTTAGATCTACTTTCACTACTATGAAATGAACCTTTAGTATTCTTACCCAATGCACAACCTCTGCAAGTGCCTTCATGCTCTTGGTTGAGTTTAGGAAGGCTCGTGACCATCTTCTCCATGGTTGGTAGTGCTCGAAAGTGAAGATGAGCAAGTCTTCTATGCGAAAGTTCACACGAACTTGATGAATCATACAACAAAGCCTGAAGTGGACGAGAGCAAAGTCTGTAGAGGCTCTCATGTCGAACTCCAATCACCCGAGCAATCTTGATATTTGAGTTCTTTGGCCATGCAAGAACTTTACCTTTTGAGAATGCAACTTGGTACCCCTTGTCCTCCAAGGCTGAGAGAGACAAGGTTCCGTTTGATACCCACAACAAATAGCACATCACTCAACTGCAACGAGATACCTGAATCTAATTGAAGAGAGGAGGTCCCAACACCCTTCACATAATAGCTAGCATCATCACCAATAATGACTTGAACACTAGAATCTCTCTCCACCAAATCAGATAGATGCTCTCTAAATCCGGTGATGTGGCGAGGGGCACCACTATCATTCAACCAAGTATTGTTGTCAGTAGGCACATTGCTTGATAAAGCTGAATAGAATAGAAAACCACTTGAATCCTTCTGTGGAGAGATCTCACCCACATCTGCAATTGAAGCCTGCTGCTTAGGTCTAGTTGGACAATCCTTTGCATAGTGACCAAACTTGTCACATCTAAAACATTGAATGCGAGAGAGGTCCTTCTTCTTTTTAGATGCAGGGGCACCATTTGATCCTTTATCTTTATTCCTCTTGAAGTAGCCTTTCTTCTTCGAGGATTGAGCGGCAAGAACATGAATGTCTTCATTTGTAGAGCTTTGACCAATGCCTCTCGCAGCCAACCTTGATTCTTCTTGAATACAATCCACCCTCAAACGATCAAACTTAGGAAGTTTTGATCTCCCATTGATTCCTTGAATGAATGGCTCCCAAGATTGAGGAAGACCATTGAGAGCCAGCATAGCCAAATCCTTATCATCCACCAAACGCCCAATGGTAGAGAGTTGATCTCTCAACTCGATAATCTTCATGAAGAATGAGATGACGGATTCTCCTTTCGCCATCTTGATATGATGAAGTTGCTGCTTTAATGCAAGAGTTTGACTTGTGTTGTTGATCTCATACATCTCCTCCAAGGTCTTGAACATGTCTCTTGCTGTTTTCAACTTGGAGATAATAGGCACAATATGGTCTTTCACAGAATCAACGAACATCTTTTTCGCCTTAGTGCCATTCCTCTTCTATTGTGACTTCTCATTCTCATCGGTTGGTTCAGGAACTTCACCCTCCACGAACTGAGCTAACTCATTTTCTTCCAAAGCGAGCATGACTCTAAACTTACAAGATGTGAAGTTTGATGCGCCCTCAAGTCTATCTTCGATCTTGAGCCTGTTCACCATCTTGACAATAAGATAAATGCAATCAAATATGACAATAAGAGTGGAGGATAGCGCTGTTTGACTAAATCTGATAATGATCTTTCTTATACCCGCTCTGATACCATGTTAGTTTTTATGATTAGATATAAAACTCAGATTTTAATTCAAAATCAGACGCACAAACACATAATATACCTTGGGAAAACCCTCCTCTTGAGGGAGAAAAAACACAACAATATATCGCTTATATATTGAATGATAAACAATAGTCTCATTTACAATGAGGCCAATTATGAGCCCAAGAATGGCATCACAATCTGATGCTAACACAAATATAATATAATGCTTCTTGCTAATGACAAACTCGACCTTCTACAATACTTCGATCTGCCCTTGCAATGTTCGCACTTGAAGACTCTCAAATTATACAATGAACATGATATGAATGAATGAATTACAATGAAGTAGCATCAAACATGTATACAAGAGAGAAGGAGAGGACGTGACTCTCCAAGTCTTCATGTCAGCCTTCACAAGAGTCGTGCCTTCTAGAAAATAAAGTCGGCCTCCAAAAGATTGTCTCTACAAGAAATCACGTTTTCATGATGTCGGCCTTGTTACCAATAATTAAATATTTATTTATGTGAGATGATGAATGTCACGTCTCATACATTGACTTATTTTGACCATTGACCTATTCTGATCATGACTTACTATGACCATTGACTTATTTTGATCGTGACTTATTTTGACTATTTGACTTAGTTTGACCATGACTTATTTAGATAATGTTTAATCATGACCTTATGAGATTTAATATATGAAGTATGATATGTGTTAAGAGCAATGCTTTAATAATTGTTTCTTTCAAGAATTATAAATGCATTCATATAAATGTTGAGTTAATTATTGTTCCTATGATGGTTACTGATACTCTTTTGTTTTGCATGCCTGAGTGCATCTGAATGGCAGGTGATCGAAGGCCAAGGAGATCGAAGGCCAAGAGTGTGATTGAGGAAAAGGAGGTTAGCTTCTCGACATGGTAGAAGAGGAGAAAACTCTCGGTTATGCACACACCACTTACATCATGTAGCTGCATTAGATCATGTTCGTTTTTACAATGTGATTGCGTGAAATGATTAGCATAGCAAATTTGAAATAAGGTTAAATTAGATCATGAAAATTATATGGCTTATTCTATTTCCTTATTTCTCATTATAAATTTGAGTAAAAAGGGTTAAATCTATATTTTGATTAAAAGGAAAGTATTTAAAAAATTAAAACAAATTAAATAAAAATAAACATAAAATAAGTCTGTTTATTTAATAATTGCATAAAAGGGATATAAATAAAATTTGTTTAGGGACATATGGTTAATTTTCTTCCAAAAGAATTAAGAATGAACAGCCCGAGAAAGCATGGGGCTCTGGAAAAATTCTGTCTCAAAATCAACAATTGCTGGGTATGTGGCAAACCTTGTAAACTGCTGTCATCTGAGGATTTCATGCATGATCCTCGAAAGGAGGAAGGGGGCTTTTTAAGAAAGAACATAGGACTTTGATTAAGATCATCATCATCATCCGAGAGCTGGGAAAAAGGGAGTCAGAAGTATTGCTAAGCATCTGCACTGGAATACAACTGTGCCAGGTTCTTTTTGCTATGCCTTCCTTGAATTTTAATATCAAAACTGCAGTAAAGAAATACTTTGTTCTCTGTTTAGAATACAATTTTCCAATTTGTTTTGAAAACTGGGTAACAGTTTTCTGTTCTGTGTTGAAATTATAGAACACACTCCTTTTTTTTTCTCCATTAGGGTTTTCGCCCTGTTTCAAGTCTGCATTTTAATGAAGAAATCTCAAGTGTATTTGCAATTTTATATATAATGTCTGCATATCTGTTTTGAGATAATCCCGAATGCTGTTTACACTGGGCGAGTGTCTTATTTTTTTTCTGAGTTTGAAATTGCTTTGGGAAATTATTTCCCCCTTGCCCTCCCCATGGGAAGGTCGTGGACTGTGGAGGCTCGCGCCCTCCACAGGCCGCGGCCTGTGGAGGGCACGAGCCCTCACAGCCCGCCCCCTCCCCATGGGAGGGGCAAGGGCTTTTTCCTGATCCCTTTTGGTCGCTCAATGCCAGTAAGGAAACCATGTTAAATACCCTGTTAATTATGCACGGCTAGTAAATTCACAAATCTGAAAACCAGAATTCCTTACTTCGAATTTGATACAGCTGAACATGAATTTCTAACATATATACATATAGAATTTCTTATTTCGAATTTGATACAGCTGAACATGAATTTCTAACATATATACATATAGAATTTCTTATTTCGAATTTGATACAGCTAAACATGAATTCCTACACATATATACATATAGAATTTCTTACTTCAAATTTGATACAGCTGAACATGAATTTCTACATATATATATATATATGTATGCATATACAAAATGACTGCACATACATACATACATATATATATATATATATGTATTCCTATATATATATATATATAAATAGATACCCATGCATTGTATGCCAAATACAAATTGAGACAGAAAACTCTTTCCCAGAAAAGCAGTATAAAATCTGTTTTATAAATATCTTGAATCTGAAGCAAGGACAGGAAAATCTTGAAAAGCCATATAACAGAAAGCAGAATGAATTCAGTTCTATAATTATCTTGAATCTGAAGCAAGGACAGGAAAATCTTGAAAAGCCATGTAACAGAAAGTATATGAATTCTGTTCTTTGAATTGCTATAACCTGAAAACAATAACAGAAGTGTTTTAGACACCATATAGACTGGAAAGTACCTTGAATACGTCAAAAAGAATACAACATGAAATGTGAAAGAAAGACTGTCTTCCAAACCTTAGAATTTTGAACAAAAAAACTGTATTGTATCAGTATATTATTATTTTACTCTGTACCCTGTAATGAAATAGGGAATCAAAACTGTCAGTCATGAAAATGCATATGGAAAACTGATAACAATGTTCTTACCATCAAATAGTGCACTGAAAATTCTTTATCCAAATTAAAAAGGGAACACTTACCAAAGGATAAATGGCATCTTACAACTGAAATATAAGGAATGTACTCAAAATTCACTTCTTTTTTGATTAAAAGATGAAAGCCTGTTTTGAAAATGAATTAAGTTTCTGTTAAAGTATTATTTAACTGCATTATCGTAGCTTCCGGGACAGGGTGCCGAAGGTGGGCAAACAGAGACGGTAGTATTACCTCTTCTAATTCTACCATTTATTATTATTTTGCTTGGCCAAGCACTGTACCATTGAAATAGATGGATTGTTTATTTTAAAAAGCCTAGAAATTTATTTGAGTCTCTGCCACCTCCTGTTGCAAGAAATGTGTTTATTTCATGTTAGAAATGCATATAGGCAACAGGCACGCACCGAGAGTGCCCTCCTGTTTTACCGTATCGGGTTGCTAGGCTCCTTTATGCAGGGCCGGGGATTCCTTCGAGTTAGGAAGGGACCCGGGGAAGTCATGGACTTTGTGGTTGGGTGGAAAAGGCGCCTGAATCACATTCTTGGCCCCAGCTCGCAAGAAGACCAAGGTGTCACGGCGGTTGGTGGATCCAAGATTATTTGCTATTGATGTACTCATGTATCTTTCAGACTTGGCTTGTGAAGCCCGTTATTTATGTATATACATTTGAAATTCTTGTTGAAACTTGCAATGGAAGTATATTTGAATGTATTTAATGTATCATTGATTTTAAGAAGTTAAAGTTTTGTATCTTGGCGTAGAAAAGATGTTCTACTAGAAGGATTGATTCCTCCAAGTGAAGAGGAATATATGTATATGAGAAAATCTTTGAAATACTTATGCTTTGTTTCATTTGCAATGATGATATTATTTTATGAAATGCAATTCAAATTCTCTTTATTTTATTTGGAAGAATTATGAGAAATGTTGACTTTTCGGAAACTTATTTATAATGGTTTGAATAAATTTAGAATATTTTAATTTCCCTTATTGATGTGTTAAAAGGCTTTGGAAATTACTCTTAATTTTCCGAGTGTTACAATGAAGCGCTTCTTCATTAATTGTTGTCTTTCAAATTAAATAGTCGTTTAGGCTATCATTTAATTTGATCTTCATAGATGGATTTGGGTTGGAAGTAGCAGCCCGACACTGCCACGTAACATCAACAGTAATGTGACCCAGAATGTTTCCAACACCATTCTAAAAATATTTCTAGTTGCACCTAGACATATCTGTTCGAACTCTGAAAAGTAGAGTAAATGTGTCCTTCCAAATAAAAAATAAAGTGAACACATTTCCTCCTAAAAATGTCTTTTTGAGAATGGCTTGCTAGTCATTGGCATAAATACCATCTTAACCCTTAATTTTTTAAAATATCTACTCACATATTATAATATCTATTTTTTAAATGTTAAAACATTTTCCATATGTTTAATGCCTATAATATCACCTTAACCTTTAATCACATTTTAGTAGGAGATAGTAAAATCTACTAACATATTGTGATATATTTTAAATGAAGAAACATGTCATGTACACTTGAATGGATATATTAGAATGGTGAAGATAGGAAATTTATGTAATTACATTAGTATTTAGTTATATGAGTAAGTGTTACTTGATTTTTTATGGAAAATCAGAACACAAAATAAAAGAAAAATATTTTCTACAAAAGAAAGTCAAAGTCAAAGTCAAGGGAAGAAATTCAAAGTCAAAGTCAAAGAAATTCAAATAAGTCAACATCAAAGTCAAGGGAATAAAGTCAAAGTCAAAGTCAAAAGAAGTCAAAGAAAGCCAACTCAAAGTCAAGGGATGAAAGTCAAAGTCAAAGTCAAAGTCAAGGGATAAGGATTGAAAAATATCTTATCCACAAGAGATAAGGATTGAAAAATATTTTATCCATAGAGGATAAGGATGACAACTCATAAAGCAAAAAAGGTAAATCTTATCTAGAGGGGATAAGGATTGAAAAATATCTTATCCACAGAGGATAAGGATGACAACTCATAAAGCAAAAAAGACAAATCTTATCTAGAGGGGATAAGGATTGAAAAATATCTTATCCATAGAGGATAAATATGACAATTAGAGGATAAGATTGACAACTCATAAAGCAAAAAGGCAAATCTTATCTATAGGGGATAAGGATTGAAAAATATCTTATCCACAGAGGATAAGGATGACAACTCAGAGGATAAGATTGACAACTCATAAAGCAAAAAGGAAAATATTATCTACAGAGGATAAGGATGACATCTCATAGGAAAATTATGTAAAGTCAACATGACTTTTTAATTTTAGGCTCTCAAAAATCTATTAATAAGAGGCCTATGTTTGTTGTAAAGCATTGGAAAAGTTTATTGTGACAAAGTGACATTCAATCCTTTAATTTTTTCAGTCAAAATCAGGTCTCTACTTCTGTAATCTTCTTCATTGATTGCATTTCCAACCTTGTTTCACTTTGAAATAATGGTTGATTGTATGCTTGTGATGTAATATTTTACTGTTTTTTCAAAAAATAGTCATTGTAGCAGCCTTTAGTGATTCAAAGATCAGTATTTTTGCCTCTATTTGTTTCAATTTTCTCTATGTATGAAAGAAAAATAGGTATTATTGTGAGTTTTATGACTCATTGATCGTTGTTGTTCTAAGTTTACCTCTGAATTATTGTTGTAAATTACTGTGTGAAGCTTTAGATTGAGATTCATAAGTTGTGTTGCTAAAAGGAAGTAGAAATCTGCTCTATTTGGTGTATCACCTTCATTTTCCGTTTTAGATTTAGATTATTAGATCTCTTTCATCTCTTTTCCTAACAAGGTTCTTTAGTTAGAGTTAGGTTTTAGGTGATTTACCAAGGGGAAGCTGCCCTTTAATCAAAGGTTGACCTTGAGTTTCGCGAGTCCCACAACTTGAAAGGTCATCCCATGTTTCACATGATAGCTGGATTCAAGATTCAACAATGTGCATATTCCTAGTGATAATAGTAAGTGGGGAAGGTAATAAAAAAATAGTAATATTAATGCGTAGAATTTGTGGTGAATTTTTCATAAAGTCTAAATTATGGTGTAGGATATTGTGTAAACTTTTTACAATAATTTTTAATAAATATTTGGTAAATTAAAAAGGTTGTAAGAATTTTAGAATTATTATGATAATTTGTAATTCTATTCTTTCTAATAATCAATCTGATCTCTAATGTATTTCGAGGTTTTTCTAACATCATTTTATTTAAAATGCATTTTTAATTGTGCATACAAAAGAATAATTTAAAAATTAAATTGAACCCTAAAGGATAGAGTGGGTATGTTTTATTCTCTTCAAAGTAGTGAATAGAGTGGACATATTTACTTCTAAGCAAATGATGAAAGTAGGCGCATTTCTTTCTAATAAAGTCATATATTAAGAGTGGCTTTCTAATTTTCTACCTAAATATTACCTTAACGCTTAATATTTTTATACTTATATCATTGCCCTAAGTAGAAAGACCACATGTGTAGAGCCTACTTATAAAAGTTTTGAAACCATGTTAAGGAAGTGCATATAAGCTCTTATGCCATGAGAGAAATGCAAGAAAATCACTCATCTTAAAAATTAGATCTTATGTATGTAGTGATTATATCTAGTAACTAAATGCTATGAAACTTAATTCAAAAGATTAAAAATAGCATAATACTATATTAGTAAAATTTTAAATAAGATCCCTATAAAGATCATATCATAAAAAGCCTCCTTATACTCCTTCCTTCACATTATGTGATTTTTGAAGGGAGGAAGCTCTAATCTATAAAATTCTAAGCTTACCTTAATAGAGATCCCATTAGCCATATTATGTGGTCAACTCCTATTGGTTGCCTTGCACAATCACATTTTCTAATTTCCTAATTACTTAAAATATAAAAATAACCAATACATTTAACTTAGGACAAAGTAAACTTGCTTAAATAAAATATTGGTTACATGACAACACCAACACCTCCCTTGGGTGCAACTTAAGGAATGTTTTATAAAAAGGAACTATAGAAACTAAGCAATGAATTCCAATAGCTACACTTGATGAGGTAGGCATGTATAATAAGCTTGATAGAAAAGGAATGAGGACTTGGAATACCCTTCCCCCAAGGAAAATGTATTTCATCTTATGTAGTACTTGATGAAGGTGAACATATCAAGAGTTTAATGGAGATGATATAAACAATATGTTGTTGCTTGTTTGGAAGTTTGGAAAGATGAATTGATACTCCATGTAGTCACAAGCCAATGCAAATGAGCAAGAACTGGACATTGAAGAAGTTTAACTTGCATCAAACAACATTCCTTTCTTTAGGAAGAGATATAGTTGAAGGCACATATTGAATGCCCTCCCAATCTAAGATAGGATATGAAGGAAGCAACAAAAAAGTGACTAGAACTAGTTCAATGATATTTGAATATGATAGCAAAGATATCCTAAACACAAGCTATGGAAATATGATTGTCAAAGAGGAACAAAAAACATTGGAGATGGATCATCTAAAGAGCAAGTCACAACAAAAATGGAGGGTCTAACACATGTACTTTAATTGCATCTGCTAAAAGAGGATTCACAAGACAAGGTGGATCAAAAAGTAAAAGACAAAGGATGATAACTTGAACCCATATTACATCTATTGAATGAGGACTCACAAGACAAGGTGGGTCACCAAGTGAGAGTTGATGAGGTTCCAAGGACAAGTATGTGGGAGCTTTCATCAAATAGAAAAATAATGTCCTCCATGAAATGAGAAAAATCCTCAAAATAAGGTTCTACAAAAAGATGACCAATGCCGTGTAGATAGGGATTCCAAAAAGGTGATGAAGTCCAAGAACATTTAGGTGAGAAGTCTTATCAAACATAAAAATAAATATATTACAAGATATGAGGATATTGTATATAAAGATGAACAATGTCACAAAAATAAGAATCCCAAAGAGGTAGCTTTGTTATGAGGGAAAGAGGATACAAAAAAGTATCAAAAAATGCATCATAAACTATATTGAAAATTAACTAATTTGATGAAGTTGTGTGTCTTCATAATTTGTATTACTATCATCATAATCATTAGTGCAATTAAATTTATAGTGTGTCATCCATGGGAACATCAAGCACTAGAAAAGTGTCACCAAATAACTATAGAAGGATTACTCAAGTAGTAGAAGGGCACTTCATGTCTTTAATGTGATGCCACAATTATTAAGCCACATAATGTGCTTATTAGAACTAGTTGGTGGTGTATAGTGCTCCTCTAGGTGACATTTCTTAGAGTCTGTTTTTATTATAAAGTTTTAGGGTTCTATTAAGGGGTCCCTACCCTAAGCATAACCATAATTAAAGAAAAAAACATAAATGACTAAAGTCTTGTATGAAAAACCTAGATTGGGTGGAACATGCACAACCAAAGCATAAACACATAGGTACCAACAAGTTTAACAAAAAACCCAATAGGATCATATAAACTAACATGAACAACCTTAACAAGTGTAGCTAGACCAAACACAGCATTACAATGAGCCAATAAAACACCTTGGAGCATTAAAAATAATCACCCAACAACCAACATAAGACTTAGTGATGGCCTTGCATCAAAGGGTTTGTGACACTTTGTTCAAACCCCCCTTGCTAGAAATATCTACTACTTGGACCAACACCATCCCAACCACCTCTTCTAGTCCCTCAAGTTGCTCACTTTTAATTAGCTTCACATCTTACCAACCTTAACAAATTATCATTTTCCAGGGACGAGAGATTAAGCCCTTTCACCTCCTCTAGTAGGCACTTGCTATGGGGGAGAACACAATGTTTAATAACCAACCACAAATCTTATATGAAATTAGTTAGAGCACTTACACCATTATTGAGAGCTAAGATTTCATCTTTCATGCCTTTGATTTCAAGGGCTACTTATGCCTCATAAGACTAGAGAAAGCCCTACTACTCAAAATAGTCATCCTTCGAACAAAAGAATAACTCTTAAATACTCATACTAACATTTGCATTCTAAATTGTCATCCCTAGTTTCTCCTAAAAACTAGTTATGTTTGAAGCTCTTGACCTCAACTTACCATTATCCTCTATCCCATATTGCTTGAGAATCATCTTGACCACATAGAGCATGGAGGAGATAGAGTCATTAGAAATATTTCTAGAGAGATGGTTCAAGACACCACCCTTGCGAAGTGGATCACAAGAGGATCTTGCACCACACCCCACCATTAAAGAACACAAGACACAACCACATCCTTCACAACACTTGCTACTCCACAAAAACAACTACAAGGAGCCCAACTGCTAGAAAAATCCAATGCCATGCTACCAAATGTGAAAAACTAAGGCACCACCTTCTAGCCACTATCATATAACACAAGTGTTGGAGAAAATACAATCTCATAATACATATAAATGTGTGAGACGTCCATTTCTAACATTGTCCATCATAAATTATCACTATTGCCAATATGAACAAGTAATCATATAATAAGGCAGAACTTCATTCACTCAAGGGGACACTCTTTGTCCACTTTCCAATGAGGAAACATTATTCATGTCAATGTCATTGGTTTGTCAAACAATCTACAACTTGGTTTTGCTTCTTATCATAGTGTTGAATCTCATTGTGATCAAATTTCTTTAACTGTTGAAGGATTTTCTCTCATATTGAACATAACTCCCAACTTGAACATAAATATTTTTTGAGGGTATTGATAACAACATGAGTTACCTTCCATAATAATTCTATAGAAGCTAATTAAATAAACTATCACCAACCCAACAAGAAGAACCTCCACTCAACTTTAATATTTGTTTTATAACCCAAATTTTACTAATAGAATCCCTATCAAAAACTTGCCCTCAACATCTTGTAGAATATACCCAATGTGAAGCAGGCTAAGGTTACCTCTAAGACACTATTAAAATTAAATTTGCTTCCCTATCCATAACCTTACATTTTTCATTTCTACTAAGAATTAACCCTTGACCGAGACCCTCACAATCATATTATGACTCTAATAAATGTTAATACTATTGTTTTGATTCTAATTTTGGAATAGATATTTAGTAGTATATGACTAAGAATCATACTCTATAAAAAGCTCATTAAAATAAATGTGACTCTAATAAATGTTAATACTATTGTTTTCATTCTAATTTTGGAGTAGATATTTAGTAGTATATGACTAAGAATCATACTCTATAAAAAGCTCATTAAAATAAATGTTTTAGGAAGCTTGCTAGTTAGTTCAATGAGAGCTGACGATGCAATATACTGACCCGCAACAGTTGTTCCGGTCATACTGATCTACTCTCCCATTACAGACTAGATGCAGCGACTCTACTGGGGATCGAACCCAGAATCTCTGGTTTCGTAGACCAGCGCCTTATCCATTGGGCCATAGAGTCCTGATGTCATACAAAAAAAATCACTATAATATTTAATGGTTAAATACGTTTACGATTGCTTCATTATTAAATCCTCACACAGCAAATGAAAAAACAGCGACTGCCAGCTCCCCATAAGAGACAAAACAGTCGGAAGGACTTTTATTATGTATAAATCTTGGAAAGTGCTAAGTGATAGGCATGAGCCCTAATCCCTGAATCCTGAATATCGGATGCAAAGATTTTAAATTAAGATTTTGCTATCAAAGAATATCGTCTACATCTTAATTGCATTCATTATCCTTGGATTTCAATTACGCCATTACGTGAAACCAGGCACGATCACTTTGGCTATCTGTGCAGATTACAGGGACAGAGGATGCTAAGCAGAGTTGAAAGGGGTGCCCTGTTCCACGAGGTGACAGTTGAATCAATTCAGCAGAGTAGTGAATTGAACAAAAAAAATATTGAATTATGAGCATGGGTGTAACTGTCCACATTTGGAATGTTGATGGTTAGTCCAAGAACGAGTTGTCTAACTTAGAACTCAGATTTGATTGTGGAAGAAATGTGTAAGGAACATAAGATTCCGGTGTCAACTGAAAGAGGCAAAATCAGAATTGGGGAAGACTTTTGGAAAATAAGGAATGATGTATATTTATGAATGAAGGGGTGAACTAAAAACACCCATACCCAGATTAATTAAGGATACAAAATCTTCTCAGGTTTAAAACAGGAAAATAACCAGATTATGTCAGGTTGTTGAGAGGGGGGATGGTGCTCTAGAGTCTAGAGTTGGGGGATTTTCAGAGGAACACGGAGACAAGGAATTGGAGGAGGAAAAGGATTTCGAAACTGGTGTGCAACAGTAGACTTGAAAGCTTTTGTTTAACCGTTTCTAAGGTAATGTTCTATGGGATGACAGTCGACCCTTTTTCTATATGTTAATAGTTCCTCTGTTATGGTTGTCCTTGGTTGTTACGCCCAATATGTGTGTATTCCTATGTGTGAAATGGAGAAGATTTGTAAGGAGTAGAGAGAAGATTGCTTCTTGCCTCAACAAGAAGGCTGCTAGATATCATCAACAAGAAGTTTAAGATGCATTCTTTCTTATTTCTCCTATTTCTTCTAGTCATTCTTTTCTGAAGTAGAAGGATTGGTTTATAGTACATGTGACAATTTCCAGGGAATTTAGCTGCGAGACCCCCTTGCTAAGGTGATGAAGGTGGAAATAGAAGCTTGTGGAATCTAGGTTTTAACACCGTCTGATAAGAGAATGTTAAAGGAAATTGCAACGGTATCCCACACAAACTATCTCTAAGCCTTATCTAAGTTAAACCCCTTTTAGGCTATTATTAAACTGTGTATCTTAATATATAGAACATTATGCAATGAATTAATAGATCTTGGGCGGAGAATAAATTGTGATAATTTAGTTGGGTATAAACCAGGTGCTTTGTTAATATGGAAACCAAATTAGGAAGTTAGTATATAGAATGTTGTGATATTCTTGTGTGACTGGGCCTTGTCTTGTGTGTTTCCAAATTTATTTCTGATAGAAGCTTGAGGTTTTGTTTCTGAAAGGGAAAGGAGAACCCAGCATGCACCTTACAACATCCTATATTTTGCTCAAACAGATATTCAATAATTTGATGCAAGCACATACAGACATAGTTGATTTCCCATCTCATTAACCCTTAGAGGAAAGGTAATGTAGTTTGCAGATCTAAATAAATTTCAGCAGCAGCAAATAAATTAACATTTTAAGAACACAAAAAAAAAAGAATAGAAGAAAGATAGACATAAGAGAAGAGACACCAATATATGTGGGGTAAACCCTTTCGGGTAAAAAACCCCACACTCCAAAGTATCGAACCAATGTATTAATCTACATCAACAAACATGTTACAATACACTTGTAGGCTCAAAGCCTTAACATGGAGATTTACATCTTGCTCCTCTGGAAGAAAAA
>VDFB02095593.1:0-22472 GCA_007258455.2 Sequoia sempervirens | reverse complement strand
TGAAAGAATTGAAGGCTTTGAGTGGAAAAACACTTGAAGGAGTACCATTGTTTAGTGGAAAGATGGAGGCTGATTTAGTTATGGATTGGATAGAGGGAATGGAAAACCATTTTGAGTGTGATGGAGTCACTAAAGCACAAAAGGTAAAGGTGGCTAAATCAAGACTAAGAGGTTCTACCTTAACTTGGTGGAAATTCATTTAGATAGAGAGGGAGAAGGAAGGCAAGCAACCTATCTCTACTTGGAAGGGAATGGTTGCCAAGGTGAAAGAAGCATACCTACCTAAAGACTCTGAAATTCAGTTGCATAAGAGGAGACAAAGTTTGAGGCAAAGAGATCAGGAGATGAGTTCCTATACCGAGGAGTTTCAAAGACTTTGCATGAGGTCTAATGTCACAGAGGATGAAAGTATCAAGGTGGCAAGGTATCTCAATGGTTTCAAGTGGAACATTCAAGAGGAGATGGTTCTCTTAAGCCCCAAAACAGTGCACCAATGTTATCAATTGGCATTAAAGATTGAAGAAAGGAGTAAGAGGAAGCAAGATCAGACTTCTAAGGGAAAAGGCAAAGGAAGAGATCAAAGAGGACAACATGGTGGCTACCAAGGTAGAGGCAATGACCAAAGAAACCAAGGAGAGTCAAAACTCATAGAGCATGGAGGTGAAACATCTACAAGAGGTGGACATAACTGGGGTAGAGGACCTCAAGGAGGTTCAAATAGAGGAAGAGGAGCAGGCAGGTAGGAGCCTTTCCTTGTATGTACCTGCTCTAGGCCTTTCCTTGTAAGACCTCCTTGGTGCTTTGCTTCACCAATCTAACCTATAGGTCCCTACTCATGACTAGGTGCCCCTGGTTTGTCTGACCAACCCCTCTTCTATCATTCATCAAGATCATACATTGACCTTCTTTCCCCTCCTAAAGTTTGGACTACATCCATTACCTCCACATAAAACTCGACATCCTTGGTCTTCTTGGTTCCCATGCCTTGATATGGTTATGCGAATGAAAATGAAGCAAAGTAATCATCTTCTTCTCTGCTGGTTGGAAGAATGCATGCTTAATGTTTTGATACATGATATCAACTCTCTCTTTTGCTCTCATGGTTGAATATCAAAATCCAGTATGGTGGGCCTCCAAAGTTCTAGTCATCTTTCTTCCTCTTCCACCAAATGTTGTCCTGATCCACATGTCTGTTAGCCTAATTGGCTTTGTTTTTGAAAGCTAAAGTTTCTCTTGAGTCACCAGTGTAGCTCTTTACCTTTCCAAACTCTTTTCATTGCTAAGCAAATCATCTTGGGATTTAGTTTGTACCACATGGTTGATGTTGAATCCTTGCACCTAAGGGGTTTAAAACTTAGGGGCCTTAGATGAGAAAAAGAAGTAATGTTTTTCTTTTCCTTTTATGTGAGGACCTAGTAGTGAGATAAAAGAGGACTGTATAGAAAAATAAAAAAAAAGACATTAAAATTCATGGACCATACTATATCACCTACATGCTAGCTAACAAGGACATGAATGTAGTAGATTTAGGTATGATAGGGGTATTGCAAGGTATATTTGAGGAATATATAAGAATGAAGAAGAATTCAATGGATCGAATTAGTGTCAAATGTTTTCCTAAAATATCTCCCACACCCTATTAGGGAATTTAATCATTTCTAAGCATTTTCCACGTCCTATGGGAAAGTTTGAGGAGGCTCCAATAGTTGAGAGTTTAATGAGTAATTATAACTTCTTTCCATGCAATCATGATTAGTTAGAGAACATATAGGAAAACTTGATGAGCTATGCAACAAATGAAGAGAATATAGGGTATTTTGACCTAGTCTTAAGCATCTCCAAGTGTCTAGGAGATATTGAAGGAGTCTTGGCTGATAGATAGGGTCGAGGATATAAATTTTATTTTTGGTTACATTGACATCATGTAGGACATCCATCGTCTTCTTCTTGGTTACGTTGACATCACAAAAAATTATATAGGATGGATAGAATGTAGCTCTACCTTTGTCAGTTCCATGTTAAATTTTTATTATATATAGCTTGCTAGTGTAGGAATTCTAAGACAAACAATCATGGTAGGACCATTCTTAAAAGATTTCAAATAATAACCTAGTGAACCCATATACTCTTATGACTATATATACACAAATCTAGATTAAACTTATAATTCATTAACTTTAAGTTCTCTTTATTCTATATTACCTCAGTGAAAGTTTGAGCAAATCTACTCGCACTCGGAGGTGTTTCCTTGAAACCTCCAACAACACCCTGTTCAACATCCAAAATCACATATTAAAATACCATTCGTAAAACAATGCTATTAACACATGTAATAAATTTATAATTGCTTACTAACTTTACATACCCCACCAATAGGTGTACTGCAAAAATAAGTAGATTGATCGGTAAAAATTCCTGTATCAACACTATGACCCTACAATTCTTATTAAAATAATAAAACTAAATTAAGTTAATCTTGCATTTGACACCAAAATTTAATAAACTAAATTCAATGAACATGTTCAATTTACTCGACCGCCAATACCATATGCATCATGCACGTCACCTGCCCCTCTTCCATCACCGTGATGCATACGGATCAGGCTACGTAGAAGGATATGGATCCTACATAGCACCCTCCTGAGGGCCAGTAGGGTCATACGAACAAGTGGCTCCACAAGATCGACACACATGGCCTCAAAGGCCACCACCTGAAGACTCCCCTAGATTGCGCTGTACAATGGGGCTAGTGTGGTGGATGACACTTCGAGTCAAGGATGTGATCGCCTGCAAAGTCTCTACATCAGCACTCTCCTTTGCAACTACCTAAGATCGTTAATCATCACGGTATGCCTTAGCGAAAGAGGTCGTCACGTAGGATTCGGCCGCGGCACCAAGCCTATCCCGGTACGAATTTCCACCTCTCCCCTGAAACTCCCTCATATCAAAATAATTTAGGATTTGGTTCAATACAAACTCACAATATAATTTCCTAAGAAAATATTGGGGGACTTCACAGTTATTGCACGTTGGGTAATCAAAGACCATATACCATCTATCATAAAAATGGTTCCTAATCTCTAGGTGGTGGCACCAATGGATAGGAAACCTCTTTGCATTGAGGGTGAGATTTTGATTTGTTCTAGGGTCAGTGAATAGAGAGCACAAATCGCCTTTAGTAATCTTTAAATCTTTAACTTGTTTATATGATAATTTATCCACATAATATGCCCCTCGATGTTTGCCTCCTATTTTTCCATCCGATATTTGTTGGGTAATTGCACAAACATTTTTTAACAAATCCTTCAATGAATCTCGCTAGATGTATCCTTTTCTGGTTGAAGAATTTTGATCACTCAACCTACCAATAAGATCCTCAACTTCTTTTATTGTTTTCAATTTCCACTCAAATTTTCTTGAGTGCCAGAGGGTATTGAGAGAATGGTGGGGGAGGTTGATTTTGTTGAGGTTGATTTGGTTGAGATTTTCCTCCTCTTGTTGAGGATTTCCTACAAATTAAAAAAAATCATTCATTTCTAAACTAAAACAAACAAAATCAATTTAAAACAAAAAAATTCATTACAAATACCAAACAAAACTTACCTCTTGCATCTCTTCGTCGTCGTGGTGCCATATTTGTGAAGAAAATCGAACTCAAGTTGATCAAATGTGAAGAAATCACCTCCTCAACAACGCGAGCGCGTAATGCAGGGTTTTTGGCCGCGGGCGGAAATGAAAACCAGTAAAAAGCAAATGAAGAATGTTCACTTTTTTTTTTTTTTTTTAAAAGCCATAACGCGAACGCGTTATGTCTCATTTTTCACTTTTTGGCCACAAAAGTGCGACCATCTTGGTGCACTTACCCATATATCGTGGAAAGCTGAAAATCTCCTTTAAAACTCTTTTATTTCATCAATTTTGGGTAAAAATAGTTGTCAGCCACATACCATCATATTGCCACTTTTTGGCCCATCACAATCCTGCACATACCCTAATATAGATAACTTAGTCAATTTTTTACGCCAAGTTGCCTAACTTTGATTTTTCTGAATTTTTTGCCACTTAAGCACCTGTTTTTTTCATGATGATCCTGCACATACCCTTACCTAGACTGTAGGTCTTTATGTTGGTGTTAGATAGGAAAGCTTTTTTCATGTGACAATCACTACAAAGAAAGAAAAGCAAACATATGTCCAGTCAACAAAAAATATAAGAAAAATCCGAAGTCACAATTAGCCATGGGTGTTTGGCATTCAAGCCAGCATGACAATTATGTCTGGAGAGTCTTGGATGCTAGGGGATATTGCATGCAGATCTGACAATAACAACTTGCACTTACCTTCAAAGTTAATTCTTGCAACTTTGACTATTGTTGATTTAACCCTTGTTTCTAAATTGTAGGACCGAGTTTTAATAAGAATAGTGAAATAAAATATATGAATATTGTCTATATCTAATGCCATGTACATAGATTTATACATGTACTTCTTAGGTATGTATATTTCCAAACAACAAATTCCTGCATATGCATCCAATCCATGTCGTTGGATTGTACTTGTTGGCATATTTGTTACGTGTACCTTTTAGGTTATTATTTCTTACACCCTCACAAAAGGAGTTGTTGGAATGATAGGATGTATGTTATGTGTGATAAGAAAGATTGCTTCCACCATTGATCAAAGTGATGGAAAATCTATGTTCTTTCTCGGGGGTTTGGTGAGAGCCCATGGGGCTCCATGACTCGATATGGTAGGGTGGAGAGTAGGCCTTGTTTTGTTGTTTTTCATTTCATATTTTCTATTCATTGTTTAGATGTACTATTGGTCTTAACGTTGGTGTTTGCAAGAACTTCTTTTTCTCTGTCGTAATGTATGCATATGCATATGTATATGTATATGTATATGTATATGTATATGTATATGTATATATGCATGTGCACTCAAAATCCTGTATTTCCAATATATGGTTGGAGAGTACATCTTGTTTTGTTTTGTTTGGTTGTTTGAAAGCACATTTTTATCTTCATCGAAATATATGTATATGTATATGTGTATGTATATATGCATGCACAATGAAAAACATGAAGCTTTTATAGATGGAGACTGGATGAAGGACGACATGATGGACAACCATAGGAGCAACAATGTTACAATCTTCTTTAATGTGTACATTGTACCTTCCATTCATTACAGTCTCCATTGAAAATACATTTCATATGTATAGCTACATTTGCAAATATATTTACATATGTGTATGCTTTGGTTGTTGTCAATAAATCACTATTGGGAAAAGTATTTGTGAATGTGCATGTTTCTAATTTTTAAATTTTTTACTTTTGCACCATGTTTTATATTTACAACTAGCAAATCCATAGATATGCATCAAATGCATGATGTTGATTGTGATGTCTTAGCAATAACTGTTAGTATGAAAGATTCTATATTGGGCATAATAAGTAGCATTGGTTTCACCATTGATCATACTAGTGGACAATGTATGTTCTTGCTTGAGGGTTTGGTGAGAGCCCATGGGGCTTCATGACCCAATATGGTAGGGTGGAGAGCAAGTGTTTCTTTGGTTTGTTTCATTTTGTATTACCTATTTGTTGATAGGTTGCATTGTTGCTTTTCTAGTTGGCATACACATCATTTTATATTTCCAAGTAGAAAAACCATGCATATGCATCCAATGTATGATGTTGGTTGTGACTACTTGCCTATTATTCATTTCTACCTCAAAAATGGATTTGTTAGAGAGATAGGTTCTATATTGACTGTGATAAGCAACATTTATTTCTCCATTGATCATAGTGGTGGAAAATGTGTGTTCCTGCTCGAGGGTTTGGTGAGAGTCCATAGGACTCCATGATCCAATATGGTAGGGTGGTGAGCACACCTTGTTTTTTTGTGTTTCATTTTATATTTGCTATTTGTTGTTTAGTTGCACTATGAGTTGTTGAGTTGGTGTTTGCAAACACATTCTTATCTTTATCATAATATATGTATATGTATATGTATATATGCATGTTCAATAAAAAAATGAAGTTATTTTAGATGGAGAGTGTAATGAAGGAAGGGATGTTGCACAACCATAGGAAGCAACAATAGTGCACTCTTCTTTAAAGAGTGCATCATACCTTCCATTCATGACACTCTCCATTGAAAACATATTGCATATGCATACATACATTTGTAGATACATTTCCATATATGTTTGCTTTGGTTATTGTCAATAAGTGACTATGGGAAAAAGTATTTATCTATGTGTTAGTTTTTTATTTTCTAAATTTCCCCTCCCCCACGCCATGGTTTTATATTTGCAAGTTGAAAATCCATATATATGCATGCAATGCATGATGCCAATTGTGATTTCTTGGCTATTATTCCTTCTAGGCCCTCAAAAAATAACTATTAGAATGAAATGTCCTATATTGGGAGTAATAAGCAACATTAATTTCACCATTGATCACAAGGAAAAAATTTTCTGACACAATGGAGCTCATAGTATTGAAGAGACTTCTTTTTCAAAAGAGCATTTAAGTATTAAACTATGTATAATTATACTTGACAAATTACTAGTATATGCGACATGGTTTAACACTAAAATTGCTTTGTTGAATAGAAGTCTCGTCAATGCATAGTGTTACCATTATTTTTTGTTCATAGGAAAGTTTATTACTACAATCGACGCATTTTCTTTTGAATTAGCCGTTTCTCCAATGAGACTGTTTTCATAGGGCTTCGTGACCCAATATGGTAGGGTGGAGACCAGGCATTCCTTTCATCTATTTCATTTTGTATTACCTATTTGTTCATTGGTTGCATTCTTTCTTTTTTAGTTAGAGTTTGGAAGCACTTTTAAATTATTTGCATATGGATAGATACATTTACATATACATATACATATATGTATGCTTTGGTTGTTTTCCATAAGGCATTGTTGAAAAAAACAATTGTGGCATGTGTGGGTTTTCCTTTCTCTGTGCATGGCTTTATTTCTGTGGATTCTTTTGTTTTGTGAGTTTTCCATCTAGGCCACTATTCAAACCAATATTTCTTAATTTATGGCTTCCGTTTTATATTAATGGTTGGAACATAGTAAAATAGTTCATGTTATATAGTTTATATTTCTTTCCATAGTGCATTATTGAGTGTTGCTATCTACCTTTAGCTACTTTGTTGCATATAAAAATTTGCTTGACCCCTTTAGTTATGCCATTTCCCTTTAACTTGGTGTTTGTGACCATTTTATTATTTTCTTAATATTATTACTATAGGATTTGGAGCCTTCTTCAAGTTCCAACACTACATCAAGTGTGGATCACAAAAAGGCAACAAAATGCCAAAGAAACCAGCTTTATTATGCATGCCACAAAGACCAAATTTGCACAGGTTGGTGAGCCAAGTACCTACAACAAAGAAATGCTCTAGACCCACATGGCTTTGCTCGGCATGCCCAGGTAGGCACACCACAATTGCAAGTAAGGTCGCTGGAAGAACTTGCTCACTGGTGCACCCCCGCAACCCCCCACCCCTTCATGGCTCATACACAACCATTGCAATGAAGCTTCCTCCACAATACCTAGTTGTACACCATCGAAAACCCTTGCTTTCCATGGATTTCTATCCACATCATCGACAACCCACCACTCAAGCAACATGTTTGGTGAAACTTTCTGCACTGCATTGCAATCCTTCCATCGGCGCATCGATCCTTTGTCTGAATTGAAATTTTTTGCTGTTTGCAAGGAGAGCTATGCCGACATGAGATTTCAAGCATCCAACATAGGCATCATGTGTTTGTTTTGTGCTTCTAAAAAAGGTGTCTATAGATTTAGTCTAATGAACAAGATCGATCCAGGGCCACAACTAGCTGTCCTTGCAAAGCTTACTCAAGTTGAAGAAATGCTTATAGCTAGAGTTGCTCCAATTTTGTAAATAACCCATGCTAGAGGAGGCCAATACAAATATAGTTGCCATACTATTAGCTTTCCACAAGACATCATGACCATTACAAAATTGTTACCAAGCCATCTACATGATCTTGAAGTCGTGATTGTGCAAAGAATTTGTGTTCAAGGGACAAACTATGATTGCTATGTTGACAAACATAATGTCATAACTACATTAATATACAAAATTGAGAATGAATCATACTATAGTGATGTTGCAATAGATTGTGATGCTTTAAATTTGTTTCCTTCTACAAGTACTGACATCTTTGATCTTCTGCACACAATGAAAGAACAGACACATAACACAACTGAACTAATGGAAACTCTAGAAAGTGTTGTTGATGAGGAAGCTGACCTTGAGAACTCATCATCATTTATTCCATTGATTCCCAACTCTCCTCGAGAATTGCAGGAAATTAGAGATTCCTTACAAATTGAAGACACTAGTCAAAATACTTTTCCTTGGCCTGAAATAAATTCTAGCCCTATCAATGAATATAATACAGAAGGGTTATTAAGCATGGTTTTTCCAATCTTGTTCCCCACTAACATGGAAATGCCCCTACAGTTGAGAACCATACAAATTCACTTACATGAATATGCCTTGCACTTGATGAGATACTATGATAATAGATTTGGGAGGCATGTCAGATTCAAATATTACCTTTATAATTTGATAACGAGACATTCAAGCCAACAATTAGCTTCAATTTTTATGAAAGAAAACTTGGAGGAAAGGATCCCAAAGTATGTTCTTTCTTTGTGATAATTACTCTGGGAGGTAGTAGACACCTAGATAGCAAACTAGCTTTTTCACTTTGGTGCATCCTTGCAAGGAACATGCTTGTATTGGGCTAAGTGTCAACAAGAGCTTGCAAAAATGATCTACTAGCTTGGTACACTGACTCTTTTCTTCACTTTGAGCTTTGCAGACACAAAATGCCTTGATCTGCATAGGTTTATTGAACCTCATGCCTAATTGCATATGCCATACTCTTGAAGATGCTTGACAGAGAACATTGTACAAAACCCACACATAACAGCCTTGTACATGCATTTATGATTCACCATTTTCCATGAAGAGGTTATTGAGAGAATTTTCCACACAAAGGACTATTTGTATAGGTATGAGTTACAACATTATGGATTAGCACATATACACATTTTCTTCTAGATCCCAAATGCCGTGAACATGGACATGCTTGATTGGCCCAACCCACATGAGCTTCAATAGGAAAAAAAAATCTTTGATCACTATGATTCAACATGGAACTCTCATCCCCTAGAGTAGCTAATATAAAGGGTCCACCACTCAGCTTTGGAGGACCCGTGCTTGCTTAATACTACACAAATCTCTTCCATGGATCCAATGGTGGATTATGAATAGTTGTCAAACATGGTGCAAAGGCATACCAAGTACACTCAATACACTTGCCTTCAGAAAAAAGGCCACCAATTACAATGTCACTACAAAGCTCTATGGAATACATAGCCATCATTGACATTGGTAATTGATAGTGAATTGAAAAAATCTTATAAGCTAGTAAGAAATGATGAGTGTGTTAATATCCACAACCCTAAGATGCTTGCAATTTGGTGAGAAAATGTTGATTGCCAGCCAGTATTGTCTAGGAAAATTGTGTTAAACTACATTTCCAAATATGCATCAAAGTCTGAAAAAAATATGAAAGCTACATTGATATCTTACAGAGGCTTGCAAATAAAAATTCATCTAGGGATAAAGTGTTTCTTTCCTACCAAAAATTCATGATGAATTTGGTTGCATATTGTGACATTGGTGCATAAGAAACATGCCATATGCTGCAAAAGTTTCCCCTTTTCATCTCAAATTGGTATTTCATGTCTTTGAATGTCAGCAAACATACATTTTACCATTTGAAAATAGTTGACAGTGGCAAGGAGCTTGCCAATGGTTATATTCATTCCTACATGCAAAGAACAACTGAAATGGAGATAATATCCCTTATTCATTCTATACAACTATATACATATCAGAAAAATTGCAAAGGTGCAACTTGCCATGCCCGACCACAACCTGCTATCATCATTATTTACTCGATTTTCAAGACCGCCCCACTAGAACAAAGTGATGTGTTTGAAACATTTTGTTGTTCATAATTGCTACTATACAAACCTTTCCAAAATGTTGAGGCTAACATAGGCCTTACGAGAGAAAGCATAACACAAAATTGGAGGCTATTTTATGTTGTTGGCTATGATGCTTGGCATGTCAATAGAGTTATTGCTCCCCCTACTAATGGAGAGGATAACTAAAGTGATACTGATAACGTACAACCTCTGCCCTGTGCAGATGAATATAAATGGGAGTTGCTTTCTTGACTTGGTGCCACAAACAATGTTTGTTTTTACCAGTTGCAACTCTTAGGTAGACAGGACTTTGATCTACATAATAGATGGGATGCACACCATATTCTAGATAATTTGCATAACATTGTTGAATAGTTTATTTCAACAAGTAAATTGCATACAGCTTCAAAGACACTCTTTGCTCGGTTGTAGCGTCTGCAATTTGTCATTGACTATCTCCTAGGAAAAAGCTTGCTTTGAATATCATTAAACAACACCATCTTGGCCCATCTTCATCGCCACTATTGCATATGATAATTCAAGGAATTGTTGGTATAGGTAAATCATTCCTCATTAACAAGATACAAAGAACACTAACTACATTGTTGAAGCAGAGAATTAATCATTTTCTTGCTCTGGCACCAACGGGTGTCTTTGCTTATAATATTCATGCCTCCATAGTGCATACCGCTCTTTGGATACCAATTAGAGATATGAATCCATTGAAAGGACAACCATTGACCATATTTCAAGAGGACTTCAAACATATTAATTACATATTAATTGATGAAATGAGCTTCTTGGGCCCCAAGTTGTTACTTAAAATAGATAGTCAATTGTGGAAAGCATTCCCTAACAAACATATAGAGCCATTTGGTGGTGTCTCTATTATACTCATGGGTGACCTAGCACAACTTCCCCTTGCTATGGACAGGCCTATCTATAGTTCTTGATCCATAGCATTGGCACTTTGACATACTTTTAATATTGTTGTCATGCTTGACACTATCTTTTGCCAGCATGGACAATCTGATTCACAACAAAAAAATTCTATGTTGCTTATGAATATTAGAAATTTCCAGGCATCCCATTTTTATTGGAAAATTATTATGAATCAAACAAAATCCATACTTATAGCTAAGAAAAACCAAGAGTTTGATGATGCTATCCCCTTATTCCCAACAAATAGGTTGGTTTCTTTGCATAATAGGAAAATGCTAGAGTACTAGCTAAATGTTCCAATTGTAATTAGTGTTGCTGAAACTTCCCAAAAAAAAACTTGATTATGGTGATGATGAAAAAATTCAAGTAGAGCTATTGCTTGCAACTGGTCAACAAGTAATGTTGACAACAAATCTTTGGGCAGCAGCTGGCCTAGTTAATGGATCATTGGATTTAGTGAAGGTTATTTTATATGCTAGGGGTGCTAAACCACCTCAACTGCTTGAATATGTTGTTGTTGACTTCCAAAACTACATTGGCCCAACATGGGATCAAGACAATCCAATATTCATCCCGATTATCCCAATCATGTGAGGTAGCTGAAGATAGCTCCCCTTGACTATGACCTGGGTGATAACAACCCATAAATCTCAAGGTTGACACTAGAGAAAGCTATAATAGATATTGGAACTAAAGAAAGAAAAGGACTAACATTCACAACTCTCTCTCATGTTAAATCAATAACAAGAATATGCATAGATCCACCTTTCTCTTTTGATAGGTACTCTAGGCTGCATTTCAACAAATACAATACACTTTGGATCAAAGAAGAGGATTGTCTCCAACAATTTTTTGCATCCCCATCATGATGAAATTCATTTGTTCGTAACGGACTTCTCCTTTTCCTTTTTATTTCAATGCTTTCACATACCCTCGATTCCTAATATTCCTTCTTTCTTGTTTACTCCATAGTGCAATTGCAATCACTTTTCCCAACATCCGAAAGGTTTTACTTCTACAGTGATTGCTAAGAGAAGTTACTATTCAACTATTGCCTTATGTTTCCCCTTGCCTCCAACAACAAACATTGATTCATTTATATTCCCCACTTGCCCAAAAATATTATCTATATTTAATTTTTCTCTCAATACCTTCCTCACCTTTACCCAATAATGCTGCTTCTAGAGCTATCACCTTTGAATCATTTCTTTCTAACTATTTTAGATTCTAAAAAAATTAGATTGCAAACATTTCCAACTATTACTGTAGATCTTCACAATTCTTAATAGCTTCATGCTCACAAGTTTTCCATGGTGTTTGAGTTGCAACTATATTCCATTTGTATACAAGGTAAGGCCGTATTTCATTCTTTCCATCTCTTCTTTTGCAACTACATCCAAAATTATTTGTCACAAATGCTACAACTATATACATTTTTAAAAATAGATAACACTAATTTCAGCTCAACAAAATTGCCAGGTGCCAAAAGATAATTATATGCAATTGTCCACATATTGTCTCTTGCTCTTTGCAAAAGGTATGCCTGCATCTTGTTTATATGATCTCTTCTATTGCAGATACATTAGATATTATTTGTTATTAACTATACAACTGTTTATATTTGTTCATTTAGATATTATGCACTAATGACACATGTTCAATGCACTAAACTTCAAATTTCCCTTGTTTCTAACTATATTTCATTGAAACCATTTTAGATTGCAAATGTACATATTGAAGTATGGATGCACATCTCTGGTGTATAGATCTCCTAAATGTTAAATAGCTTTATGATTGCACATTTGCATGGTGTATGGCCTTCATCTACATTCCATCTGTAAACAACGTAAGCGTATATATCTTTTCTTGCATTTCTTATTTTACAACTCCATGTCAATTTAAATGTATAGCATCGATTTCCACTAAAAAAAATTTCCTAGGTGCCAAAGCATTTACTTCACCATTGATCAAAGTGGTGGACAATTAATCTTTCTACTCGGGGGTTTTGTGAGAGCTCATGAGGCGCCATGACCCAATATGGTAGGGCGGAGAGCAAGCCTCCTTTTTTGTGTCCATACTCCAATCCATTCCCTGCACAAGGTATTCCTAGATTTTATTTACTTACTCCATTCTACTATAGCTGCATTGCATATTATTTGTTATGAATTCTATAAGTCCCTATATTTTCTCATTGATTTATTATCTACCAATGGTACATGGTTATTACACTAAACTTCACATTATCCTTTCATGTTTGCAACCATACTCAACCCAAACAATCCTCATTTGTGGACCTTTTGATGACATTAGATCTTGTATTAAGTCAATAACAACCTAAAAATTGCTTTCACCATTCATCATAGTGGTGGACAATTTACCTTTTTGCTCGGGGGTTTGGTGAGAGCGTACGATGCTTCATGAACCAATATGGGAGATCAGGCCTTCTTTTCTTATGTTGATATTGCATTATGCCACATGTACTAGGTATGCCTAAATTTTATTTACTTCATTCCTCCCATTACAAGTACATAGAAAATTATGTATTATAAAATATAGAACTTTGATATCTCCTAGTTTACATATTGTCTATGAATTAGAGATGATCACTGTACTAAAATTCACACTTTGTTTTTATTCTTCCAGAGCATACTCCAGCCATAATGTGGATTTTAATGATCTTGTTTAAAGTCATCAAGGACCAAAAAATTGCTTCTAGCATTGATCACAGTGGTGGACAATTTATTTTTTTGCTCGGGGGTTTGGTGAGAGCACATGGCTCTCCTTGACCCAATATGGTAGGGTGGAGATTAGACCTTCTTTTCTTGTCTTCATACTACAATCTGCCATGTGCACAAGTATGGCTATATTTTATTTACTTCATCTCTTGCATTACAAGTACATTCCATATTATGTATTATAAATTATAGAACTCTTTATATCTCCTGATTTACATATTCTCTATCAAATACAAATGATCACCACACTAAACTTCACATTTTTTTGTTATTCTTGCAAAGCAGACTCCATCCATAATGGTGAATTTGATGAACTAATGTGTTATATATGACCTTCAAGAATAGTGATAGTGACTACAAAATTAGTAACAATGGTCAAATAGATAATTAGATCCTAATATACTTCATGTTGATTGTAATAAGCAATATTCATTTCACCCTTGATCAGAGTGTTGGACAATGTATATTCTTGCTCGGGGGTTTGGTTAGATTCCATAAGGCTCCATGACCCAATATGGTAGGGTGGAGAGCATGCCTCATTTTGTTGTGTTTCATTTTATATTTCTTATGTGCAAATCTCTATGTTTCTGACATAAGATTCAAACAAAATTCTTATGTTTTAGGTTATGGTTACAATGGAATAAAATATTTAATGTTATACACTTTGTGTTAGATTCCATTGGGAATTGTTGATTATTTTTCTCTTGCTTAAGCTATATTGTTTCATTTTCGAGAAGGTGTTGTTGAAAAAGGCTATATTGTTTCAATTTTCAATAAGGTTGTGTTGAGAAAAAAATATATTTTTGTATGGGTTTGTTATTGTCAATTTTTTGTGGGTTTCTCTTTATGGCTTGCATTTTGTGGCTATGTTTGCAAAAAAATAAAATTGTTGATGATATGTAGTTTTTGTTGATTGTTATTGTCTAGCTCGAGCTATATTATCTCATTTTCGATAAGCTTCTATTCAAAAGGCTATATTATTTTAATTTTCAATAGGGTGTTGTTGAGAAAAGACCAAAAAGTTTGTTGATTATTGTACTCTATCTTAGGCTATATTGTTTTATTTTTGATAGGGTGTTGTTGAAGACACTATATTATTTCAATTTCTGATAGGGTGTTGTTGAAAATCCTAGATTCTTTCAATATTTGATAAGGTTATGTTAAAAAAGAGTATTTTTTTTTCTTCAAATTGATACTACTTGATTTATGGCTTTCATTTTGTGTCTATGGTTGGAATGTAGTAAAAAATTTAATGTTATACAATCTATGTTAATATACTATTGCATTCTCAATTTAGTGCTCTATAATAGTCTACATTTTCCCAAACACTTGTTATTGTGGATCTTGCTTTTTTGTGAATATTGTTACTAAAACAAATATTCTTTGATTTATGGCTTCGGCTCCCTGGGTATACCTGCAATGCAATGAAATAGTTAGTGTTATACAATTTATCTTTCTCTTTGTAAGGAATTCCTCATTGTCGCTCTCTACCTTATGCTATATTGTTTCATTTTCAAAAAATATGTTGTTCAAAGTGTTGTATTGTTTCAATCTTCTATAAGGTGTATTGTTCGTTGCATTCCCTTTTGTGGAATGTTCTATACAACAAGTATGCACCACTATGTATCAATCATGTTTGTATCTACTATAGCATACACACATATCTGCACATAGGGGAGACACATTGTACACCACTGCATACAATGTACCACTATGTAACTATGTTGTATGCATCTGCTACAAGATATACTGAACTCTGCACATGCCTATGATAGTTGTTGCGCCCACTCATGACACTGACATTCTAATCTTCTACCACCCTCAGTGTTTGCATGTCACTTTCCTTTCATGTTCCTCTTCGCCTATCGACTCATTGTTGTGTGTTAGTACATGAAACTGCTAGTATATATTGTGTGAGAAGTTTCTTTCAATTAAAGAATTATACAAGAATTATTTTACATTAAAATAAATAAATAAGAATGGGGTCATGAATTAAACTAAGAAGAAAAAATGTCACTTGTCAATATGTTATTACACAAAGTCAATCTCATTAATACAGTTACAAAAATAACATATATATACTAATCTCACCTTCCAATTTTATATTTGAAAAATTAACTTTTTAAAAATACTTTATACAAAAATAAGGTAAAAAATAAGTTATTTTTTCAAAAATAAATAAAAACAATAAGAAAATGGAATTGAATTATAATTCAATTACAAATACTTTATTTTATCATTAATTTTCTTTCAAAATTAACATGATCTTTCTAAATCAATTAATATGTTATACATTGTATGATAAATTTCTTTCGATTAAATGTAATACAATTCAACCAAAATTATGCTAAAAATCAAATATGACCTTTAACATATCAAATCTTAATAGAATTTTACTCTATCATGTCATCCACCAAGTTTACAATTCAAACCATTAGACCAAAATTATCCTTAAAATTCAAATCTGACCTTTTAACATATCAAATCTTAACAAACTTTTACTCTCTCATTGTCATCCACCAAGAACTTGATACTCGTTTACAATTCATTTCTTTCGAAGAACTTAAGCAGCCTAAACGTTGATATCAATATGTTTTACGTGGGAAAAAAGATCTCATATAAATAGCTGATCCGGTGCCTACAGCTCTGATACAAAATGGCTCAATTCATTTTACGTTTGGAAATGGCAAGCCGCAAAAGAATTGTGTAAAGGAAGATATGCGTTACGTGTAGACATCATATTCACATTAAATACCATACAACTCAAGACATTCTATTATATATATATACTGTGAAATAGATAGCTATTGAACACATAATGTATTACATGTGGGCCAGGCAGAATGAGAGGAACTCGTTTGTTTATTGTTATAGATTGCGTGTAATCATGCCTGCGTTTCACTCCGTTTCTGTGAAATCACAGGCCTATCTTAACATTGAAGTTTTCTTACATTGGATGCTTCCATTCCATAGATTTTGTAGTATTAAATTCAATGAAACCGCCGAGGAACAAGTATGGAACTTCACTCTGAAACTTCAATAAGAATTTTTCGAATGTGTCCCTATGCTAGAGCTAACTATAAATCTCCTCACACTCTATAGTTGCTCCAATGAGCATCAATGGCGATAATTAAGAAGCGTCTGAAAAATACCGTGAGAAATATTATTTTTCTGATGAAAAGTGGTCTTATAAAGCGCAAGAAAATGGAAGATTTGCATATTATGTTGAAGAAATCGGGAAAAAAGTTGGCAGAGAACTTTACAGGCTTGATGGTTCATGAGAAGCGGAGATCTTTGGCTCATTTTGGGCATTACGAATTTTCATGCAGCAGCAGAATTGAGCACAATTCTTATGAAGCTCTTACACAATATTCTGGTGAGGTTGTAGATAGTAATGATAGCTTAGAGAGTATGAATAATTTTATGTCTTTGGAAGAAGAAAATATTGAAGAAAACGATGTGGATAGAAAGGCGGAGGAATTCATTGCCAGATTCCACGAACAACTTAAATTGCAACGCCAGAGATCGTTATCGAAATACCAGGAAATGATTGCAAGAGGTGCATATTAAGGCTTTTATTATAGATCACAAAGTCTTGGTTGTATCGAAATACCAGTGAGAAATGCTTGCAAGAGGTGCACATTTTATATTAAGGCTTCTATTATATTTTGAATTTTGTGAAAGTCCCAACATGTACTTAGCGTTGTCCACAAATAGATCACAACGTATTGTTTGTATCGACTGCATAAGCTCAATCTTCTCTATGCAAATAGATGAATTATAATGGACATATTTTGGTTTAATTCTTCATGTATATATTCTTCTTTATTTTTTTCATGCTAGAAAAGGATAGCAAATCTTTCTTATAAAGAGTTTGGGAAAGAGAGGCTAGTAAGGTAAGTATTCTAGGTGCAAGTGGACGTGGCTTTTTATATTGAAAGAGTGTTATTGGGTACTTTGATTTTTCTTCTTAAAATTTAAAGAATTTGTAAAAGATAACATTCAATTATCATTAAAATTTATTTTTTTATATTTTTTAAAGCATAAATTAAGTCTTATAATTTAAATATATGCTTGTCAATTAAAATATATTAACAGTTAAAAAAATAATAATTTCAAGAATCTCAATAGAATGTATTTGAGATTTTGAGCTTACTAACACTTGTATTGAAATGAGGTTCAATGGTTACATCTATTATATTTTTTATGAAATGTGTTTGAGAGAAGTCTATAATTGAATTTATAATTACTAATTTAAAAAATTATATAACATTGTAAGTGTATTTATTATTTATTCATAATTTATAGGTATTGATACAATAGTAGGTGGTGAGTTTCAAGGTGTGTAGTACCCCTCCATTCTCACCTGGGATGTGCAGGTAGTCTGACTAAGGAATCGGAAGAGGAAGATGGGACAAGAGCTTCTAATGGTATTTTATATGTTGTGATTGGATTAATTAAATAAGGGTAATATTGTTTATTAAAATGTTAGATTAAATTGTATTTAAATATTTAAATGTTTTATTTATTTTTAAAAAGAGTCATGAGTTTATTAAATGATAATTAAAATATTAAATAGTGTTTATTATTTTAATTAATTATTTTGTTGAGGATAATTGTTAGAATAAATTATTTAAATTAATTAGATAATGTGCCTTGCAAGTAAAGCTTGCAAAAGCTGATTAAAACAAAAAGTATTGAAGAATAGAAAAATAAATAAATAAAAGAATGAAAAAAGATGAAAGAGCGAATGTGATTTGATATCTAACTGAAAAGCTTGCTTTTAAAGAATTAAATTCTTTTATTCTAGATTTTTGTGAGCTTTTTGAATAAATTGGAATATCTTTTATTTAATTAAGAATTTTGTGAGTTTTTCACACACAGAGATTTTATGGAGACAAGAATTGAAAAAAAAAAAGAATTGTAATGCCTTTTTTTTAATCTTCTGAAGTTTTCAAAAGGGATTTTTCCATTCTTTTGTTTTGGGGAATACTTTGAAAAGAGTCGTAGGATTAAGGACTTGAATTCAAGATTTGAGCACAGTTTTCTGAAGAGGAGATTTGAAGCAGAAAGGAGAAACTCATCGTAGAGGCCATCGGGAACAAGCAAACATCATCAGATTCTCAAATAAGCATAGGACTCCAGGTTCTTTATTTTAAATGTTTATTTAAATTGTGTTGTTAAAAGATTGTCTGTACAAAATTGTAGATATTTATTTTGATTTTGTGAAATTATAAAAAAAAAAAAAGAATTAGATAATTTGTTTACATATGTTGAAATATTGTCTGTTAATTCGTTGTGAAATTTAAAAAAAAATCTTTGTAGAAGAATTGTGAAAATCTTAGATCCTCTCTAAGGAAATGAATTTAAAATGGTAGAAAATTCGAAAAGAAAACAATAGATAATTTAGAAAATCTCACATATAATTTAGAAGACCTCTGTAGGATTGAAAAACAAAGGAAATCCTCTGATAAATTAGGAAAAATGAAATCCTATGATGAAATAATAAATATTTTCCTGTAGAAAACAACAGAGACATAGGGTCACTAAATTCATCATAACTCACAATTTACGAACTGGGTATGGCTGAATTTTTTATATGTGTTAAAATACTTAATGACGCACCTTCAGTAAAAATTGTAGAAAGACCCAGATCCGAAAATAAAAGTTATACAAGTCGCAATACACTAGTTTTATTATTAGCATTGTTTGAATATAGTAAATTATTTTAATGTATTAATTAATAAGTATTTATATATATGTTTAATTTTATGTATTATATATATTTAAATATATTTGTTTAATTGGTTATTTTGATAGAATAGATATTTTTAAAAAGAAAATAAGCCTTAATTTATTGTATGGTTTATATCGAGACAATTGTAATTGGTTATATTAAATGTTAGAATCTTTTAATAATCATATTAGTTTAATTTTTGGACCTTTGGTTTTAGTGAGAACTCTTAAATGATTTCACTTGTGGATTTTAGAATTGCCCAACTAAGAAATATCTTGATAAAATAGAGATCATTTTAGATTCTTCCTTATGTGGACTTAGCAGGTATGGTTTATTAAATTAAAATTAGTATATTATTGGTTACTTGATTTTTATAATAGACATGTGGGATATTCATTTATTGTTGGTTTAGAAAATTTATCGTTTAAGTTATGATGTGATAAACCTAGCTTATTATCCATTACCATTACTTGATATACTTATACCAATTAGAATATCTACGAATTCATATTTATTCATTGCACTTATTAATATTGGAACAATAACTGATGGACTATAGTTTTAGATAGCTTTAAGATTCAACTTTATTAATTGCATATATTATGTTAGTTCAATTTATTAGCTATATATGGGTTCTAAAGATGATTGATTTGATATGTTTAAGGGAATGTTAGTGAATAAGAGCTAAGAAATAGTAAATGATAACATAGTTCAAGTGTAGATTATTGTCTTGATTATAATTGTAAATGGTACTATCATATCATTCAAATGTTGATATTATATTGTTGAATTCTCATTTCGAATGACCCTTGAAATGTTTTCATACATTAATCATCAATTTGTATATTATAAATTGATATCGTTGAATGTTTAAGTTTTAAGTATTGGTTTATTGAGTAGTGTTTGACTAGTGATAAGGAGTTGATATCTATTGTAAGTTTACCTATACTAACTGTTTGTTTGTTAACCAAGAATGATGTGAAATCACTATTTTCTTTCATGGTGGATAGCTATAATATATATAAGTATGTGTTTTATTGTGAGCTATCTAGCTAAAAGGGAATGTTGTTATGCCTTGTGACCTTTCTTGTGCAAGTATGAATAAATATTTGAGTAGGCTATTTTTATTTTATTTTTGCAAGAATATGCTTATCTAGTTCATCAGTCTTCGGCTTCACCTAAGTGGGTGGCAGCCGCCTAAGAAACTGTCTGGGGTGATGGACCCTAGAAAGAGTTGCATACCCACTTTTCTAGTATGTAATTTTGTATGGGTCAAATAATGCTTATGAATAGAGGTTTGAGTTTAGCGTGTATTTGTGGTGCTGTGTTACTTTTGTGTTGGAGTAGATTCCTCCTTGAAAGTCTTATGAGTGAACCCTTGGTTGGTTAGTCAATGAGTTGGAGCAGCTCAAGTTGTCGAACTACGGTGCCTCTGCGAATTATATACGTAGGCAAGGCCATCAAGTGATGAGCTCCCGAGGCATTAGGTCAGGCCCCTAGGACCGTTCTTCTGAGTCTTGTTTGAGATTTGTCGTTTATTCTCGATAACGTAAAAACTACTATTGATTTATATAGCTTCTCTTAGTAATCTTGTGTTAACTATCTTTGATCTTATGGGTGTGCCAAGTCATGTAGACCTTGCAGGTATAGGCATTGGGAGCAAGGACATGTCGATAAAATAGAATGTAAGAGGTATGTTAAGCTGACCTCAGTAAGTAGACTCTATTGCCAAAGTTAGTAAATCACTTCTATCTTTTCTTGTAGCTTGTGTGATCATTAAATATAGCTATATGTAGTGAATCGTGTTGTTGTTGTCTTATAAGTAAACAAAACAAAATAAAATGAAATCATTGCAAAATTTGGAAATATGCTCTGCAGTTGTATTATGGAACTGTGATTTGAATTGTAATGAAATGATGTATCATTTTCCATGCTTGTGATCATTAATAGTAGTGTGTCATCACTATGTGTTCTTGGTTGTTTAGTCTCTTCCATTTGATAAAAGTTTATGATTTGTAATGACCGTTTCGTGTACCCCAGAGGACGTGAATGATTTAGTAAATGCATAATTGTTTTTCGTGTAATGTGTGCACACATTCATCATATGCAATGTTCTGCAATGTTTCACTTTCAAAAAAAAAAATTGTACGGTGTTTGTTGTCCTTTGGGGTTCATAATGGCAAGCATTACAAGGTGAATGACATCATTTGAAGCAATATTTGATGTCATGTCTATTGACATTTACATTATTGATTTTTGTTAGGTATAGAATCGGTTCTACAATAACAAGTAATATAGAGTTAGAGTAGAGAAGGAAGTGTAATCCATATATTTGTGTCTTTTTATAAATATTTTCTTAAAAACTAATGGATAATTGACCTCATCTTCATGCTCCCAATAATCATAAGTTAATTTACCTCAACCTCAATTAAACTAACATTATTGCTAAAATTTGATATTAACAACATTTCCAACAAAATTTTAACAAAAAATGAGATCAAGCCTCTTTTGTATTCGACACTCAAATTCAACCATACTAGAGTTGAAGTTGTCTAGGTCGCCTCTAGACAGGCCATTATAGCTAACTCATTTTAAAATTCAAAAGTATGCCTCATTAATGGGAGACAAGGCCGCACAATAACCAACACCTACCCCAAATGTGTGCAGGGTTTGAACTTACGTCAATTGTCCCTGTCTATCAATAGCTCAACCAACCAATCTACACCCTAGATGCTTATAAGATAACCTTTTTTACTATCTTAAACATTGTTAAAATGGACAAAAAAAATTGAAAATTATATATAATTAGAGTTTTTATAAATAAATAAAATTATGTACCATTCCAAATGTACATATTTACTATTTCCATAATTAATATCTTTTTGAAATAAAGGTAGCCAAATTTGCAACACTAATAAAGGTTACCTAAAATCTAATAATACTTTATAGTAATAGAGAAAGCTAGCAACCTCAATGTACACATAAAAGAGATTTT
>VDFB02095592.1:0-18262 GCA_007258455.2 Sequoia sempervirens | reverse complement strand
AAAATTCATGTCTTGGTTCATGTCATAAGTGTTGGTGTGGATGTTGGTGTTGAAGTCTTGTCCAAAGTTTGCCATTTGTCTTTTCTTTCTTTGAAGCCTAGTTTCAACCATAAAAGAGAATTGCTCAAATGAAGATGACAACTAGTCTATGTTTTTGGTGTTTTTGTGATAAAGGATGACAATGCAAGGTGATTACAATGTATTCCTAAGGAAATGATTGATGCAAGATGACAAAGTTGCCAAAGAAATATGTCAAATGTCGAGGTGACAATGATGGCTATGATGACAATGTTGATTAATGCAAAGTGATAGAATTGACTAGGGGAAAAATGAGTACTAAGATGATAATGTTGACTAAAAAGGTGACTAATGCAAGGTCAAGGTGCAAAATGAGGACTAGGGTGAACACTATTTTTTGATTTTTTTGGATTTTTAGGCACAAAATATGCAAAGTATGGACTAAGATGAATGCAATGTGGAGAAAGGTTTTCCTAACCACTCTAAGCTTAATCTATGTCTTAATTTTGGTTATCAACGGACTTGTTAAAAGGACTAAGCGACAAGGTCAAAATGACTAGTGAGTTTTCCAAACTAGACTGTTGAGTTGGAAATTCTCACAAAAAGGACAATGACTGAAAAGGAGATTGTTGACTAAGTCCCAAGATAACCTACTCTTGAAGGCAATGATTTTGCAAAGTGTGATGAGGTGGCCTAATCCAAAGTCTGCAAAGATGAAAACCTAATGATAAGTCTATGTAGGAAATGATGATTATGAAGCCTAGGGAATGCAACTAAAATTAACAAGGATGAACCTAAGGTAAAAATGCAAGCTAATGGTTGAATGATGAAAATTTTGAGCAATTTCAGTTCTGGTTTCTTACAAAGACTTTGAGAAAAGATGTTTGACAGTAGGCCAAATTGTTTGGACTCGAATTCAGTTTTGTGATGTTTTGATGAAAAGTTTGGATTGTCTGAAGTTGATTGTTTCCAGATTTGTGAGCGTTGTGTATACTATTTGAGAATCTAGAAAACACTTAGCAAACACGATGTTGTGAATGTGTAATCAATCACAAAGAAGACAAGCACAATCCTATGGTTAGGCCAGGACAATATCTGCTAGATTCCACTTGGGTTTCCCCAGCCACATATCCTTAGCGTGTGAATCCAGAAGCTTGGCTGCACGGGCTCCCCCTTACAGTGCACTCTCTTCAGCCAACCAAGCTTCCAAATTTCCATAAAACCCCCATGGCACCGACAATTCCCAATAAAGACCGTGAAGATGTGGATGCCTCATTAACGACCAAGTCACTGCTTAGCATACGCTTCGGCCACTACAATAAGAGATGAAGTTTGGGACCCCCGCCTGAGTGGCCATACATGGGGCAAGAGATTAATCACCGAATAGCGGCAACTCCAGCCCCAAGAGGTTACCAACAGTGGTTTATGGGAGTACTACTGGTCTCAGATGACACATCCGCGACTGTAATCTTAGCCTTCCGATTCTACATTTGTATACACCGGCCGTGGGGTAGCTCGGCCAAAGAGCTCCGTTGCCGGTCTGAGTCACCTTGGGGTGAGTACTTTTTCCCACCAAGGAAGGCCCAAATTCCTAGAGTCAATAACAGTTTCTCTTGCACCCAGGATCGCACAAGTGCGCAAGGGGAGAGGATACTCCTATTATTGAATCAAAGGTTACACAAGTTGCAAGCATTTGTTCATTTTAATAGCCAAATTGAAGTGTGAGGCAAACAAATCAAACACTTTGTTCATTGTAATCCAAGCTTATGATGTCAACTCAAACATGCAAGTTCTTTTTAGGCCCAATAAATCATCTATGTGAAGGAGGCACTTAAGATAAAGCACAATTGAAGCGAGAGCCCTGCAAAAACACAATTAGTAGTTTTGAGTCTTCCGTCTTTGACAAGCGATAGTTGACGTTGCAAATCCCGAATCGTGGACATTCAAACCTACAAAAAGATTAGAGGTTAGTCACAAAATTGAAATTAAACTAGAAGAAAAATAAAATAAAATAAAAAAATAACATTAATCTAGTTAATGAAAAGTAATAAACAAACATTAATCTAATCTAAAAATCTAAAATTTAAGTCTAAAAATCCAAAAAAAAATAAATTTAAATCAAATTAAAGTGAAAATCTAATTAATCTAAAATTTAATTAAGAATCTAAATTAACTATATACAAACTAATTAAAAGTAAATTAAAATCTAAAAATGTTAAAATCTAACTAAAATCTACATGCAATCTAATTACAATTAAATTAAAATCTTAAAATATTAAAATCTAACTAAAAATCTAAAATCTAATCTAATTACAATTAAATTAAAATCTAAGAGTATTAAAATCTAACTAAAAGTCTAAAATCTAATTTTAATTAAATTAAAATCTAAAATATCTAAATCTAAGTGAAATCTAATTAAAGTGTAAGATCATTCGAAATCTAAACTAAAATTTAATAAGCTTAACATCTAAAAAGGAAACTGCAGTTAGGTGAATTAAAATCGGAATAAAACTAAGGAAAGCTAAATAAAGTCTTTCCGGAAAGCTTTTCTGCCGACAATTCAAGTTAAATTGGAGTTCGCTGACAATGGAAAAGTGAAAGGCTGAAAACACAGCAACTGCTTCAATCTATGCAAAACAACTTGAATCTGAGAAAGACATAAAATAGTTGCAATATCTGATAACATTAGCAGCGTCAGATTAATAAATGCTTTCCATTTGTTTACCAATTACCGACGCAGCTGTTCCTCATACACATGGATATGATAGAGTTGCTTGTTGACAGCTCACCAGATCACAAGATATGGTGAAGATTTTGTGAGCATTAAAAGAAAGCATGGCGCTGAATTAAGGAATACACGTCATGTGATCAACCAACAGTTAGCTGCAGAAGTTTTCAATTTGAACACTTCAAAAACAAAAATGTCAATCATAGTGAATGTTGCAATAAAAGCAAAAACGTCAATCACCACTAATGCGTGAACACTTCCCAAAACATGTCAAGCATAATTAATAAATGCATGCAGTGGATGCAACCAGTTTTCAGCGTAGCATTAATGAATACACTCTGAGTTTATCCAATTTTCAACGCTAAATAATGACTGCACTCTTTCAATGAACTGTCGGCACTAAATGAATGCTCTCTGGGGGTTCAACTAACTCTCAGCCGCGGAAAGCCCCGAGATGTATGACATTGATGGGAAGAAGACAAAGTTTGTATGTTGAAAACGTGTTCTTGCTGTGCCAAAGTTCTCAGAGAAGAGGAAAAAAAACGTGCCGATCAGCAAAGGCGTCAAAAGTTGATTTGAAGAAAAAGTTATGTTCTCATTAATAGGCTGAGTTCTTCATTGATCTTTCAAATCTAGGAATCACTCTAGTAATTAAAGATATCCTTTAAATCGAGAAGGGAAATTACAGCCATTGGCCTGGCCTAATATCATCAACACATCCCTCCCGTGCCAAAAATTTCCACCGCATCTAAGCGAAAATCTTTTCCTGCAGCAAAGATTTCAACACCAAAAGATATCATTAAGCCAAGACCTATGTACGATACAAAAATTTCAGGGCAGACATGACTCTTGCTGGATTCGATGGGTTTAGGATACAGCGCTCTGATCAAAGCTTTTTGTTTCTGGGCGAAGGGACTGAGGACGGGAAGTTGGGACCGGGTTCACTCATTATGCTGAACCACAAGGAGAAGGAAATTACCAATGCCCTTGAGGGTGCAGGTGCCTTTCCATCGGAGGCTGAAGTTGCTCAGGAGGTGGCTCAGATGTCTCAGACCAGCCTTTATCGACCCGGCATTGATGTTACGCAGTCTGAGCTTGTGCCACAACTGACTTGGAGACGCCAGGAGAGGACTGAAACTGTAGGTCCCTGGAAGGCTAAAATCTATGATATGCTTCATGTGGTGGTCAGTGTGAGGTCTAGGAGGTTCCCAGGAGCCATGAGTGATGAGGAGCTTTTTGGGGCAGAGAGTGATAGATTTGAGACAAAACCAGGGGTGTATGATGAGATTCTGACTGAAGAGGAAAGACGGCAATTAGAAAATGCTCTTAATACAACACATTACGATACAAATGATGGTCTTGAAGACGATGGATCAGTATTTTTTTTTGGGAATAAAGGATTCTATTTTTAAAAGGTTTTCGATGCTTTTGAGGCAAAAATTATGGCTGCAGTAAAGAATTCATCCCCAAAAGTTGCGCCAAAGCCGGTGTATGATTCAATCTGAGAAACAAAAGCATCACTTCTAAAATTTTATAGCACTTATGAGCCAGCAGAAACAAAGGCTTATTTATTTTAGCGTAGATTGGAATGGTCAGGGGATTGCTTCACCTAGCAGGGTTGCTCGACCAGCCTAATCAGAAGTCCTATTGTGTGCCATCATCTGTATCACTTCACCTCTACTTCACAATAAATACATTTAATTCGTGGATGGATTACACTGTAGACAAGTATGCAACTTCAGATTTCAACAAAATCATGACATGACAAAAATACGATTGCACAGACATAAGAACGTCCTATCAACCTACCGATGAAGGAGTGTAGATTATAGGAGATGTTGGCCATGCATCAAAACGTCTATTATCAGCACATAAAAGTAATCAAATATTTAAGATGGTCGTTCAGAAAAAAAATATATCATTGTAACTTCCATCAACCAATCTTTTAAATAAATTTCAACCAAAATTTTTAGAGCAACATTTTTAAGTTGCATTCACGTCGGGTTCACCAAATGTAATTAAGGAAAAATCATGTTATATTGCAAATAACATAAAACCATTAAATCCCTAATAACAATGGAGAACAATGAAAGCAAGAAACATGAGAGTATGAAACAAATTCACCTAGTCTTCAAGCCTCCATTGATTCACCTCCATTAGCCTTCTCCATCTTGCTGAAATGATATAATTGCCCTCAAATTTGAAGTGCAAATATAACCTATGACAAAGCTAAGCAAAATATTGAAGTAATGTGATTGCTCAAGTGCTCAAAAGCTCTCAAGCATACTGGAAATAACTTGTGTGTGTGTGTGCTAAAATGACTTGAGAGAGGGCCTTTTAAAGAATTCCAAATGGTGAATGGACGGACAAGATTAAAAGTTGATGAAGCCCTAAGATCAATGGCTAGGATTCAATGTGATAAGGATGATTAGGGTTAGGGCAACATTAGGTCAAAGTTAGGGCAAGCCTTTAAATGAAGGGTTGGGATTTAATTGGAGATAATCAAATCAAAGGTGGAGAATAATAGGTAGATGGAATAATATAAATTATTTAATTTATGGAGAATGTTGACTCATGAATTAAATAATGATTTAATTCATAAGTGGGAATGAGACAAAAGACTTGATATTTATAATTATTTTAATTATTTGTTTTGGTGGGATGGAAAGTGGGCTAAATAAATAAATTTATTTGATTGAAGGATAAATGGTTAAATGGAGAATTATTAGAACGCATAAGGACTAATTAGTGACGTATCTAAATAAATAAATGCAATTTATTTATTTAAATAATCATGGAGGAATAATTATGACATTAGGACCTGATTAAATAATTGAATTATGTGAGTAAAAAGCACGGTCATCGTAGAAAATATGGTTTGCAAGTCAAGACCATTTTTATGTGTCTACGTAGATTCTCAGCCTCATATCTTGTTTGTTTGCTTTAATCTAGAATCTCTTTCAAGTTAGAATAAAGGAAAGAGGGGAAAGTTAATGAAATAAAGATGCTAAACATTTTGAAAGGTAAAATAGATGGATTAAAAAAAGCTGATAATCTCTATTGGTTAATCTTATCTACGGAAATCTTATGCTTTTTATGGAAAGCCAGGAATAATCAAATCTACCAAGGCACTAGGAGGGATCTTATCGAGTCACATAGAAGACTCACTTTTTACAATGTTTTAATGCAGGTAGCCGCCACAATGGAAATTGCCAAGGACAAATTAAGAAAGCTTATGGACAAAGGCAAAGTGGAGGTATATAAAGAGGAGATATCAAATGTAAATAAGTGGCTCTACTTCAAAGAATACAGTTATAAGGACCTGAAGAATATCATGAGAAAACAAACTAACAACAACTACCTTCAAACAATGAAATTGGAAAAGTGAAAATAGATGAAAGATTGGTCTATGCATATACATACACGTATACATCAAGATAACAGTAGCATGTAATTACAAATATGTAACATAATAACTTGTATAAATTTTTTCTGTTATTGATATGGAGACCCTCCGAGGCTCACTAATGGGAAAGTAATACTCCTCTTTAAGGATAAATATGAAGAAGCAATATATAATCACTTGTATAGTAGGAACACTATGTAATCTCTTTATGAAGACCGTGCGAGGCTCACTAATAGGAAAACAATACTCCTCTTTGAGAATAAATATGTAGCAACAATATATACTCACTTGTATAGTGGGAACACAATGTAATCTCTTTCTGTCAACTATAGTGAATATAAAAAAGGAAAAGAAAAGAAATCTTGCAAAAGAAGCCACATTATTGTAAACGACTACACGCTCAAAATTTGATTGGTTTAGTATATAATTTATCTTTATTAAAAAAAATCCAGAGAATATCTTTTGGTATCATAACCTTGACTAATTTTTTAATTTATTTTTATTGAGGCTAACGTCATCATGTACGTCGCTTTGAATATTCCAGTAGTTCTAAATAAATTCATTTGGAATGGTGTAGGGCGTGGAAACTTAGAATTGGTCCGCAATCAGCCACTTAGAGAATTTTGTCGAAATTTCTAATAGAAATATAGCACGCAATATTATTAGCTGTGGTCGAAGACCAGAAATTGTTGGTACCAGGTACGTGTCTTCATTTTTGTTTACAAATTTTAACAATATCAATCAGATTTGCGCAGGCTGAAATTTGGTTAGGTTATGACAGTCTTTTTATTCAATTAAGTTGCCCGACATTTGGTGTACTCGATCAAAATGTTTTAGTTTGAGTATTTTTGTTTAAATTATCAAAATCCAGGTAGTTTGTTTTTGTTTGTTTGTTTGTTTTTCTTCTTCTGTATGTCTTTCTGTGCTGTGGATTGTGATAAGTAGGGAGGAACAGCTTTCCTGTAAATAGGATTCTAAATTATTGTAAGAAACAGGAAAAGGAAGCTTAAAATTTTACGTAATTGTTTTTCGACAAGTGAGGGGTTTTATTGGAAACCCTCGTCAAGAAAAGAAAAATGCTAGCTCTCTGTTTACGGGCCGAAGCTTGGGCACCCGCCAATAGGGTTCGAAAAGAAAAAAGAGGCTAGACCTCAGAATTTGTACAATTCAGAGCCAATTATAACCAAAGGTGGTGAAAATACTTTATTTAGCCACCAGATACACGCAATTTTGCTGATTACTGTATCAGCCCATGAGAAGGAGGCCTAGTCTTCTCTCCATCGATTCCACTGGAGGACACATCCTCCATCTGCAATCAAAGCCTTAGCTGCCAGCTCCTCCCAGGGGCAGTTGCTACCTGAGGTGGCGAAAATGCATTATTTAGTCACCGATATATAAAATTTTACTGGTTGCTGTGCCAGCCCATGAGAGAAAGGCCCTAGGTTCTCTCCATCAAAGCCACAGGAGGCTGCATCCTCCATCTGTATCGAAGCCTCGGCTGCCAGCTTCACTAGCAGTGTTCGTCTGTCCATAACTACGAGTTGCTCCTCCTCTGTTACCCCTGCCTCTGCCTTCTTGCCCGGTCCTTTTTGCCTGCAACTTTTTTAACGTATTGAATTTGTGTTTTTTATTTCAAAGTGAGATTTTTTAATAAAAAAATTGCTTCAGATGATAATGTTTTAATATTCTATATTATTTCATTGTTCTTCCTTGATCAATTACCTAGCGTGATTAGTTTCCGATCATTTTAAGATTGCTCTACCGGACCCATCATCGCGGAAAGGGTGAAAGCCAATGTTTTATTTTAATGACTATTATTGTTATAAGTAATTGTCAAAAATGATTATTTTATACAGATCAAGGCAAATTGCCATTTTTAATCACCCAACATTGTCAAACAAAAATTGAGTAAAATAGCCAACGGGTGAATGTCAGTTTCTTAACCAATTCTTTTGGGTTGTGATTTTTGGGGGTTTCTGGTTTTCTTCTCTGTTTTATGTTTTTATCGCTATTAAATGAATTTATCTAATGTTTTTCTATATCTGTGGGCTGAATCTGTATGCAGAAGAGAGATTTTTAGTTGGGAGTATTGAAATTGCATTAATGGAGGACACAACAGCTAGAGAGATCAAAGTGTGTGTGACTTGGAGGGGCAAGACCTTGGAATTGACAGAGAAAGCAGGATGCACTGTAAGGGAATTAGGTGTGAAACTGAGGGAATTGACCAATGTTGCACCTGACACTATGCGGCTGCTGGTTCCCCAGAGCAGACACTCGGGTCCGGTATCTCTTGTTCCTTTCTCAGATAACCATGGAAACGTGCGTCTGGCAGAAACGGGTATTACTGAGGTTTGTTACCTTGAACCAATTGTTTGTTTTGTTAGGCATATGGGGAAGTGCACCTTCAAATAAAGGAAACCTTTTGCACTGAGAAGCCACATTCAAGGGGTATCTCTTCTGTCAAAATTTTCTTGGGATGTTCACATAGCCTCACTTGATGGTGGCCTGCTTCCAGTTCATTATCATCACGACAATCATCTCCAACTTGCCCTCGGCCCTGGCTTGTTTGACTGATGCATGAGATGTTAACATTTGAGATCATGCAATAAATTCCCAATATTCTCACCATTACTCTCACCTTTGTGCGATAGAAGTGACTATATCTCCCTTTTTATAACAAAAATTTCCTCTTATATTAACTAGGGAGAGACGGGGAGGTTTGTAACTGTGTCATTCTGGAAGATACGTAAAAAATGATTGCACTCAGAAGTTGACATAACCCAAAAAACACTTCCCCCGAATCAATATGAAGCACCAATACAGTGTGGTCAAATCATACATAACATTTAATTTGTTGTAGGCATGCTTCAATAGGATTTACTGTTTACACATACGATTAATGTATTGACAGCCATCATCCAATAAGCCTACATAGCCGGACACAAAGTAAAGCTTACATGGCCAGGTTGATGTATGGCTCTGCTGTATTATTTAAGATATCTTTCAAATCCTTATTTCAGTTGGTGATATGTACTATTGTAAATACAATTTTAAGCCTAGGTGAAAACCTTCCTACAGACTAAATTCTTATAAGAAAATATTATCATAATTAATATAGATCTTCACACTTGTAAGAGTTTAAACAGAATTCAACTAATGGTAGGATATTAAAATAAAAGAAAACAATTGGCTACATAACACGTATTATTTTAACACATATATAAAGACGGTTGAATCAATCCCTTAATTTCATGCTGTAAACACAACGTAGGAATGTGGAGACACCCATAGTTTTGTATGGGTGCTGTAAGAAGTTCAATTATTATAGTTTTCACATAGTGAAGTACATTATGGTTCAAAATGATTGAGTTGGTCTAAGGAGTTAACTGGTATGAAAGGGCATGGGTATGAATTCTATTTTTGATATAATTTAAGTGGGTTGCTGGGATACCTTTTCCTACCATCTCAGATATCTTAAAATACAGCTCTTTGTTGGGTACCAAAAGGTATCAGTCGGGAGGAACCTATCTTAAATATGGGGATTAGTTATTATAAAATGAAAAGAAGATAGGTGCCTTGATGTTGATACCTCTTGGGATTTAACAGAACTGTATTTAAGATATCTGAGCAGTTGTACAATACTGCAAAGAATTCAACCTGGCTACAAAAAGCATCTTTGTGTAAGTAAATCTTATGCTTCACAATTTACCAAATCCTCTCTGAACACGCCATTTATTATTTCTTCAGTTAGATCACAAGATATATCCCATGTAACTCTGCAACACAACATATCAAATTTTTATATGACTACTAGTCTCAATGCATTGCATTATTTCATACACTTCATAGCTGTACGTTAGGTGACTTTAAGTTGACTCAAGGCTTCTCATCATAACTGCAGGGTCGAACTATCAGAATGATGGGGGTGTTTTCGGCAGAAGTTGAGGAGGTTTCTCACTCTACAAAGTCTGATCAGAGGATAGCAGGTTTTTTTGAGGAGGAGAGGAGAGCAAAGCACCTCAGGGCAAATGCACCTGGGGCTCCTAGGAAATTGCCTCAAGGGCCTTACATTTTCAGTGGCTTTCGTACCCTTCAGCTTCCTGGGATTGAGGTATGTACTACTTGTATATAAGTTATTTTGTCCTTTCTCTTGTACTTGATCAACTTAGCATTTACCCCACATTTGTGAAAATCAATTTGTACTGTGACATTAGTTTAAATGCAAAAAATTTCAAACTAGTTTTGAAGTTTCATGAGTAGAGCTGGGGAGGGGTGTGGAATTCTGTGGAATACTTGGACCTCCCCTTAGATATCTATTAATTATTTCATTATTTATTCATCATTTGAAGTTCATGTCTTGCAAGATTTCTGAAATTCAACATTGTTTGCTCTTTTGGATGTATCTAGTTATTTTATGTCCGTCAGGTAACTTGAAATCTATCCACAGAATTACTGAATAGAATGAAGATTGATTTGTTAGCACATGAAAATAAGTTATGCACTCATGCAGCAACATTTACGTGTCAAGATTCATTTTAAAAATTCAGTTTTACTTTCCAAATTCCATAGAAAATGGCTTCCGGCATGAAATGTTCTTCTTTGTAAAAGTTTCATAAAGTTTCTTAGTTCTTTAACGAAGGGTGTCTATGTGGATGCTAACATAACTAGCAGGTTTTGGAGTGCCATTTATTTGTGTTTTGGGAGATATAAGGAGTAGATCAGCTTTTTAAATGAACCTTGGGAAATTCATGGCTGTGAGAAAAGATCCTACATAACAATGCTTGCTATTTACTTAATTAATGGCTCATGTATTGCAGTTAAACCCTCCTGCAGCAAAGGCACTAGCTATCATGCATACACTTGCCAGTGATCCGGGCATAGTTGCTATCATGAATAAGGTATTTGAAAAAATTGCCAGCTTAAAGTATGTGTATTGTCTGAAGTTATTGGTATTTTGTCTAATTTGAATCAATGTTTTATTTGTAGCATCGTTGGCATGTTGGAATCATGACAGAGATGGCACCAGAGGGGTATGTAGGGATCAGTCCTAAATGTATTCTAGGATTTAACAAGGTAGATGATCTCAGCCTGTTTTCTGTTGAATAACATGGAAGCATAGGCTTATAAATCTGGCTCAAACTGTATGTACATGCAAAAATGGGTTAAAATCAATCTAGAATTTGTATTTGTGTCTTACCTCTTGTTTTTCAATTTTTGTATCAACTGGCAATCGTCAGAATCATGGGGAGGAAATTTCATTACGGCTGAGAACAGATGATCTTAAGGGCTTCAGGAAGTATGAGAGCATTAAGAAAACTTTACTGCATGAACTTGTAAGTTTGTCAGTAGAATTAGTTTGATTTGTTTGCATCTGTATTTAATATTTATAATTTATTCCTTGTCACATCTCATATTGTTGTTATGCCCGCTAGGCTCACATGGTGCACTCTGAACATGATGCAAACTTCCATGCTTTAGATAAACAGGTAATAAAAGAGGAATAACATGTCTTTCTTTGAAACTATCACAGTTTGTGGCATAAGAATTTTGACCTAATCAAATATATAAAATGTTGCAGTTGAATGAAGAAGCTATTGCATTGGATTGGACAAAGTCACGCAGCAGGACATTGAATGGATTGAAGCAGACAGACGATACAGACGACTTATACCCTTTTGAAGAGACATATAATGTTCATAAGCTTGGAGGAAATCCTTTGCATGGCTTTGTTGATGCTTGTGCTTCTGCAGCAGCTGCAGCACTTCATCGTGTTGGAAATTCTATTATGATTGGGGTTGATGCAAGCAATGGCTTCAAACAAGCTTATTCAGAACCAGATCCAGATGATAGAGAGTCAAATGATTGCATAATGCAGAAGCTTGATGCTGATCAGAAAATGTGGGAAGAACCTGATCCAGATGATTCTCAAAATCCAGTGAATATTGTGAGATCTGAAACCATGGTTGAATCTGATCCCCATGATTGTCACAAAGGCCCCAACAATAATAGATATAAAACCATTAGTGAACCTGATCCTGATGACTGTCTAGAAATTGATGCAATGGAAGAACCTGATCCAGATGACTGTCTAGAAATTGATGCCATGGCCGGACCTGGTCCTTCTGACCATCTGAAAAGTGAAATTATGGCTGAACCAGATCCTGATGACCATGTGAAATTTGAAACTATGGCTGAACCTGATCCTGATGACCAGCTGAAAAGTGCAATTATGGCCGAACTTGATCCTGATGACCACATGAAAAGTGAAACAATGGCCGAACCTGATCCTGATGACCACCTGAAAAGTGAAATTATGGCCGAACCTGATCCTGATGACCACCTGAAAAGTGAAATTATGTCCGAACCTGATCCTGATGACCACATGAAAAGTGAAACAATGGCTGAACCTGATCCTGATGACTCTCTGAATAGTGAAATTATGGCCGAACCTGATCCTGATGACCACATGAAAAGTGAAATTATGGCCGGAACTGATCGTGATGACCATCTGCAAAGTAAAACTATGGCAGAACCTGATCCTGATGACTGTCAAGAAACTAAAATTATGGCTGAACCTGATCCTGATGATTGTCAAGAAACTAAAACAATGGCTGAACCAGATCCTGATGACTCTCAGAAAAGTGAAACTATGGCTGAACCTGATCCTGATGAATGTGGGCAAGGCCATCCCAGTAGTATGCTGAAAACTGCTGTTGAACCTGATCCTGATGATTTTCAAGAAAGTAAAACTAGTACTGAACCAGATCCAGATGATTCAGGCAAAAGCACTTTGCATGAGAGTTCTCCCATTGAAATGCATCATGAAAATATTGACTCTAGCCTAACCATAACCGGTGCAGATTTGAGAATAATTGAAGAATCCACATCTGCCATATGTCTGCGTCTTCAAGAAGCCATACAAAGGCTTAAAAACCAGGTGTCACCTCTTGAGTTTTCTTCTGTGATCCGGACATTGTTCACAATTCTAAGGTGATTTTCTGAAATTTTCTTTCTGTATAAGCTTCTTGTATGCAAATACTTGAAATAGCTGGATGAGAATTGTATTGCATTGGAAAAATGTATTTTGTCCGTTTTTCAATCATATTCCATAGCCTGTATTTTGATTGAAGCTTATTTTCTTCTTTTATAGAAATATAATGGAACATCCAAATGAAGCAAAATTCAAACGCTTGCGCAAGGTAACTTAATTTCGTTTGTTCTGGTTAAAATCTAATTATTGGATCCAGGTTATAACTAATGGTTAAAATGAGACATTGCTTGTCTAAATTCTGTTTAAACTGTGCAGGCCAATCCTATCTTTCAGCGAAGCATTCTGAAGTATGAAGGTAATCATTCAAAATCTGTTTACTATAAAAATGTGGTTGTTATTTGATAATTTTGGATCCATTAGATCTAATGTAATGCCCATCTATCTATCTATCTATCTATCTTTCTATCTATATATATATATATATTTTTTTTTTACAAATTTATTAAACCAAAATGATGCCAAGAAAGAACAATTTGCTACACCAATACTAACAAAGTAAACCTAAGAAACATCTATATTTAAATTGTAAACCTGTCTCAATTTGATAATAGCAATTAAAGAAAAAACCCTTCACTATTTAATTTAATAGTAGTTGTTGATTTAAATTAGAAATACCTAAAGTGTCTTAAATTCCTTGTTAAACATATCTATTTCTCTGTAATGAATATACACCTTACACGTGTGGGAATTTGAGACAGTTTAGTGAATGCTGGTTAAAAATGTGGGTAAAACCCAGATGATGGTAGATGACAGTGGATGATAACGAGTTATGAATGGAAGCCCCAACTAACACCATACCAGCAACCAATGGAATAGATGAAAGACAACAGATAAAACACAGTTTTGGGTTACTTTGTTCAGTCTCCATTATGCTATATATTTCAAATTGTGTAGAGGAAAGATAGTAGACAAAGTGACTAATGGTGGTGAGTGTGGTCATGGGTGAATGGAACATTGACATCATCTTCAAACTCAAACAAATAATTTCTGGGGTCTTTTTTGTTAATCTACAGCTCTATTTTTTATGAACTTTGCTGAAGGTTATGTGGAGATTTTCCTAGATTCTTCCAGGACAAACCCATAGGTGTTTGAATGCACCTTGTGCGAATCCCTTGAGATATCGGACCAAGATCTGTACTAGGTATGACCTAGACCCAGATCTGGGCACAGCCCTTGACGAACTGGTAACTTAGAAGTAAACCCTAACAATAACCTTGAGCTGTATTTTATTGATAAAATCTGCTGGAATAGGAACAAGCTTTCCCCATGACACTTATAATAAACATGTACACTTAATCCCCAAGGGCATGAACAATGTTACTAGTAAAAAGGTGCCTGTAGGGTAAGTCCTCCTTGAGGCGACTAATATTGAGGGTTCTGCCTCCAATTCACCTCCTAGAATACAGGAAATGCCCCTAAAATATATGAAATGGTCCATAACCCATAAAATACCAGGGATAAATGAATGAAACAATTGTCACCAATATATTCTTCTCTAGCAATCATCCCTTGCCCATTGAGTAGTATAGAAATGGGTTTGTGGGTCCCATGTGTTGATTCAGTGCAAAGGGGACATTACATCTGATAGGGAAGACTGCTCTGTCAATATGAAAATGGGTTTTTATTGTTCATGCAATCATGGAATTGATGAATACTGTCTATATATGAATTGATCTGTGCTTACAATCCAAACTGTAAATTCTTTGAAAGTAAACTAATGCTTATGATTATGCAAGCACATTTAAGCTATAATGGATGTATGCACTTCCTTTAATCTGGAAACAAAGCATGTAGAATGCTAGCAGTGCTAGAGAAATCACAGCTGCTTAAAAAAGATGACGTCTGTGTAGAAATATGATCATGTTTTACAGTTATTTTTGGTTTAGATGACAATTCAACCATTAAAGATGTTTGCTAGTTCAAATTCTACAGAAATCCAATTTTTTTTTGTTGTTTCAGTGCTACGAGGAAATGTACAATATTTGTCTGAATTTCCTCCTGATGTAAACATGTTTTGAAAGCCATACACATTTCTTGACACATGATATGGATAAAAAATCAGCTGATGTTTGGAGTTGTACCAGTATCCATAATGGACAAAACAAGTAGTTAATGGGATTGCCATATACATGATGCTAAGTACCTCAATGCGCACCTAATCCATCACTGATCATGGGAGAATGTTTCTGAAGTATAACCATGTATCTAATTGGCTCTGAGAAATATACCACTAAAAGTCATTTAACTGTAGACTAATCATTTCATGAGTTGGGTCTACTGAAGTTGTCCAGATATTCTTATTTAGACAGGAGCTCTTTCAGTGTAAGGCTCCATATGTGTACTTATAAAATTAAAAAGTTTATTTGCTTTGATGCCCTCTGACTGATATGGATGCTTTTGTCATATGTAGCCTTTTAGTCCTTACTGCCGTCTGATGACTTTGAGAGTTTTCTTCGTTTATTTGTATTATTAAATAGAGGGATGCTATTCAGTGTAAATTTACTTTTGAGACACTTTTGTTCATTTAGTTTCTTATTTGATTGTGCTCATTCTTATCTTTTATCTTTCAATCGCACTTTCTGGACAGATTTTACAATTTTTAGTGGCCACCTTATGTAAGTATATTAGGCCCAACTTCACAGATGATTGCAATCGTAGGCTAGTTAGGGAATTCCTAAATTAAAACAATCAAAAAGAGTTGGATAATTTATTCATGAACTAAATAGTCATAAAAACAACCGTTTGAACAAGAAAACACACTTTTAATTGGTGTCGTCTTACAAACTGCTTTGGCCTAAAGGACGTTGAAAGCCATCTCATTTTATCTCATATGCAATAATCTCAATAGACAATCTGAAATCCAGTGAGTTCACGACCAATTTATATACGTATTTTCTTCTGAAAATTTTGGCATTTTAAATCTAAATGGTTAATTTGTGGAGAATCTTCACTTTTATAAGATGCTATTTTTGATTCATCTTGTCATTTGTGATACATATTTACTTATTTGGTGAATTTTTGAAAAATATTTATATAATGCATCTATTTTGTTTAGAGACAATTGTAAAATTTAATTTGATTTTGTCAAACAGCTGCTCTAGAGGTGCTACTGGCTGTAGGATTTTCTGAGGATAATATATCGAATGAGCTCGGATCAATGGAAGCTTGGTTGGTTTTGAAAAGGAATGATCCTGGGTTGTTGTGGCTTGCGAGGTCCTCTTTGGAGATCTGCAGTGCATGATACGATATAACTGGCATTTCATATTAGAAGCCACAGTCCTCAAAAGGCAAAGCTTTTTAACCAGGGATCTATCTATATTAGCATTGTAGTTTTCGAAAAGAATGATTCTTGGCAGCTGTGGCTTTGCCTGTTCCTCTTTGGAGGTCTGGACTGAATAATAGAATATTATTAGCTCTGTAATGTAAGTCTCAATTGTCAGGAAAAACTATGTGCATAGGGATTTAGATCATCGTCTTTACATTTTCCAGACGCATAAATAACTTCAGTTTTTAAGAGATAAATACCCTCCTCAGATGAACAGACACCATCAGATTAGTCTGTCTACTCTATCTGTTGGAACTTCCTGTAAGTAGTAGTCTGAAGTTGAACACAGGATGTTGAAAATGTATTAGGATGAAGGTACTAATTCGTGAAATCTTTTGGAACTGTAACCACCTTGTTTGCTTATATACAGCTTGGATTTAAACGTGAGCATTAATAGAACCTTTAGTATTTTGTGAGCAAAATCATGTTGGCACATTTTTTGTTCGTCATTGGTCTTTGCATTGATGTGGCTCAAAAAAGGCCTTGTATTAAGAATGTACTGGCAAAGTTTTTGATCTGCTAATCACGCATGGTACAATAGATTGTTCGTTATGTATGCTTATGCTCCTTTGTGCCTTGGAGTTTTTATGAAAATGCATTATTTGCCTTTAAAGGTAATTAATTCAGGGATTGAAAATAATTCTTTGTAGGCGACATGGAGAAAAAACTGTCTCCAGATTTTTCTTGCCTTTATACCTGCCAACAATTTATCATATAATTGTTGATATTGATGTGATATATTTAAATATTTTCTGTTTTCCACTTGTATTTAATTTTTAAAATTTTAAAAATCAGAAGTTAACAAATCCAAGTTTCATATTGTTGGGTTTGGTGAAGCCCAAATTGGCAAGTTTCTCAAACAAACTAGATAAGAATGCATTTTGCCTAGATTGGCAAGTTTCTCTCACAGACTGATTTTTCCATTTATTAGAGTGAAGACCATTTTATAAATAATGCTGCTGCTTGAATATTATTGTATTGTAACTTCAGAATTAATAAAGAGATTTCCCTACTATTGAAAGTGGATGCAGGCAATTGCCGAACCACTATAAAATTTGTCTCTTCTGTCTTGTTCTTTAATTTTTTATTTTCTATTATGTTTATATGCTCGTTTTAATATTAACAATTGGTATCAGAGCCTGAAGCTCGATGTTGGAAATTGGTGAAGAATTTCTTGAGCTATGGAGAAATATTGAGCAAACATGGAAGACTATTGGGTGTTAGATCCTAGAGTTGAATGCTTTTATATTGTGAAGAGATAGGCTGAAGTGGGCGTTTGAGATGATGAAGATGATGAAGCTAATGAAGATGTAAAAGTTGATATGGAAGAGAGTCCCAACTAGGATGATTGGGCTCGAGCTCTCATGTCTTCGTCATGTGCCACTGATTTGAGTCCTAATGAAGTGGGAGCTATTCATCAGATGTTTTTGGATGAATTAAATGATGAAGTTGATTTTATTATTATAATTTTTTTTGGCAATTTAGACTCGGGAGAGAGTAATGCCATGCATGTGATAGCTGAAACACAACACCATGTTCATTGGTGGGATGGCTAGACAAATGAGGAGATTTTGGCTAAAGAGACTGTGGAGTTTTCCTTCCAAGATGAGGAGGATGTAGTCTAGACCTAGGTGAGTGAAGATGATGATGAACCTGAGGAAGAGGCTGAAGAGGCCGAGAATCAAGAGGTAGAAATGATGGTTTATGGTAATCCATTATTCGAGCCCACAATTG
>VDFB02095590.1:0-34690 GCA_007258455.2 Sequoia sempervirens | reverse complement strand
TTTTGACTTTTTGGATTTCATGCAGAAGGAGATGGGTAAGGATAAGGAAGTGGATAAGCAGATTTAGAAGACATGTGATAAGGATCAAGGTGTTATGAGCCCATGTTTGAAGTGACTATTGGATGTTGGTACAACCTTATTAGGCTAAATGGATTACGCATGAGGGTGAATTAGAGGGATTTGATGGGGTTGATACATGGGATAATGGATGGGATGCTGGAAAGGGTATGGATAGAATGATGGGGTGGATATATGATGGGGAGATGTGTTTAGGACCAACATTGGCACATGTGGTGGTGGATGTGGAAAGATAATAGGATTAAGGGATGGAGAATGTGGGGATAATGGAGGAGATGGAATGGTGAATTTCGGGACATAAGGACCCAAAACAGACTTAGGAGATGAAAGGGGTGTATGCTGAGCTTTTGGATTAGCGACTTTGGATGTTCTTACTGATTTTTCATGTGAGGGCATTGCATCTTTTTTCTTTGGGATCCACATGGTTTTGATCTTTGCTTTGGTGGGTCTTTGTGGCCTACAGATTTGATGTAGATTTAGATTTTTCTTCTCTTCACCATGTCTTTTAGAGGGGACATGGGGAGCCGTAGATTCATGTGGATGCTTGGATTTATGCATTTTTTCTTTAACAGCCAAAGTGCTTTTAGTAGCAATGGCATGGGTGTGAGGAGATGGATGATGTGGAGTGATGGAGGTAGGAGTATGGGGATTATGTGTAGATGGAGGATGTTTAGGTAAGTGCCTTTGTTGATCCTGACTATGGGGTATGTAAGAGGGATGTTTATGATGGATGAGATGGATAGGTGATGAATGGATGAAGGGATGGATAGAATGAGATGGAGGAGGTGATTTTAGGATATAGGAGCCCAAAATAGACGTAGGACCTGAAGGAAACATGGGCACGGTAGATGGAGGGATGTAAGGACCCAAAATGGATGGAGCAGATGAAGGAGGAATATGGACGATGGTTTTGAGGCGATACGATAGAGGAGGAGGGATGGAAACATATGATTTGGTGGAGCGATGGAAAGAGCCTATATTTATTTTGGAAGAGGCTTGTTGAGGACGTCTAGAGGTTGTACCAACATTTTTAGATTATGTAGTCATAGAGTAGTACATCCAAGACCCTTGCAGATACAAATGTTCTTTAGCTTGGATGGGATCTATAATACCTTGCCTGCAAACCTTTCCCTTGATAGTTCAGCCCTCTTGAGCATCTGGACTAGGACAGATTTTTGTTATTCCTCGAAGAATGATGCAGTTCAATATTAGGTGGAAGAGGAGGGTTGGTGTATACACTTTGTTTTTCTTTACAGAGACCACCATGGAGGAACGTGAGGACCAAGGGAGGCAAGCCGTGTGGATAGAATTCCCAGGGCGATGATGGGGATCATGAGAAGGAGATGATGGGATAACAACATTAGGAGAGGTAGTAGGGGCCATGATAGGATCTGGATTTGTGGTGGTAGGCTCATGCGATGGAGATGGAGTAATGGAAGCTTAAATGACAAGGGGATCATGGGATGGAATGGACGGGGGACTGTGATCTTGAGGTGGACTAGATGGGATGGTAGGATCTTGATCTAGAGAAGGGGATATGCTGGCATGCTTTGGATTAGACTCTTGGCGTGACTCATCATGTGCGGGAGGCATGGTAACGGAGTCTTGTTGGGACTCTTCAAGTGGGGAAGATGGAGGGATGAAAGATTCATGAGGTTCATTGGAATGGGTTTTGGTGCTACTAGGAGTGGGAGGAGTGGATTGGATTTGGGTGGATCTAGGAGTAGAGGGAGTGGATTGGAATTGGGTGTCTTTGATGGATTCAGTGGTTCTTGGAGTAGGAGGTGGGGGTTAAATGGATTTAGTGGGTTCAATGGTTTCAACAGTTTGAGAAATACTAGGGGTGGTAACGCCAATAATAGGTGTGGTATGGAGAAGGGTCTCATCACTAGTGACCGTGGATGATGGATCTAGATGGCATGGTTCCATGACTTCAAGATGTGGAGTTGGGGATGGCTTCTTTGTAATGAGTCCTTGGAGAACTTCTGAAATGAGAGACTTGCATATGGTTGGCTTGGATAGGGTGGTAGAAATGGATGAGGGATTATGGATTGGTGGACTAGGGCTAGATGGAGGAATGGGATTGAATGTAGGACTATGAGTAGATGGGGGATTAGGATTGGATGGAGGACTAGGAGTAGATGGATGAATGGGATTGATGGAGGACTAGGATTGATGGAGGGTTAAGGTAAGGATATCGATTGGTGAATTAAGATAGGGGGACATGGATTGTGGATTAAGACAAGAGGATAGGTGGTATAGTGGGACAAGAGGATGTGGGGGATGGATTATAATAAAGGTATTGGGATGATGGATTAGGATGAGGAGATATGGATGTGGGATTAAGGTAAAAGGGTGCAGATGTAGGATTAGTATGGGAAGACGGAAGAGGATTACCGGCATGTGGACATGGATGGGGAATCACAATAGGAGTATTGGGATGGAAAAAAATTAGGATAAGAGGATGTAGATGTTGTATAAGAGGATGATGTAGATGAAGGACATGACAACATGGGGATGAAGAGGATACTGGATATCCATTGTCAAAGGTGGTATAAGGAGCGTGATTAGGCATGGATGAAGACATAACGGGATAGCTCATAGGAGTAATTGGATTTTGGAAAGTGGGTGGAGAAAGCTTACTAGATATGATAGTGTCAAGGGGATCTGTGTCGTATACCTCTTGATCAACAAGACTTTCGTTATTGTCGTCAACATAATTAGGGTTTCCCTTGACTACTATTGATGGATGATGAGGATTCATGATGATGACAGGATAAAGAGGATGGATAAAAGATTTTGGATGGGAAAAAATTAAAGCTCAAATCAGGATTTTGGTCAAGCTCAGATCAAGATTGGACAAAAGCTCAGATTAGGATGATTGGATGGGATTGCTTTTGATTTTGATGGGATTCGGTAGATGAATGATTGGATCAGGTAGATGATTTGATGAATTTGATTAAAGTACTAGATCAGTTTGATTGGATAGGATCAAATGATTAGATGATGTTGATTGGATAATTGTGATTGGATGAACTTAATAGGATTGGGGTGCTTGGATTGATTAGATGATTGTATGTATTTGATTAGAGGAATGGATTGGTTTGATTAGATAGGAAGAAAAAAAAGGGTGGCCCGACTCAGATAGAGCTCAAAAAATTGAGCAATTTTGGTTTTGACAAAGTTGATCCCATGCAACGGTTTGTAAAATGATGGTCCCGAAGTTAAAGGCTGAGTCACCAAGCGGTAAATCGTGGGCATAGTTAGGCTTCTAATAAATCGTATGAGTCAGCAAAACTGTATGCTGGACAAAGAAAATCGTGGATGTTAAAATCAAGTGCTTCCGCCTTCTGGCACAAAGAAAAACAGGGCTTCTACCTTCTAATACCGACATGGAGCGGTGTTTGGTGTGATGCAAATGGTAAAATTATGGCCAAAGTCAAGTTAGGTGAGGGTATGGACTTCAACGGAATATGAGGAAATTAGAATGAATGGGTGGATTGAAGATGATGATGAAGAGTGAGTGTGGATTTATAATGGTTAAACAAAGGTTTGGAATGATAAGATGGAGGTTTAAACGGATCAAATGGAGGTTTCAGGAGGCTTAGAGTGACAAAATGGAGGCTTAGGATGATGAGGTAATGGTTGGGAACAATTAAATGATGATTTAGAGGCTAAATGAATCCAAATGGGACGATTTCGGGTGTTCAAGAGGGCAAATCCGCCCCTCTGCAGCAAAAATCAGGGGCGTTGACAGCTTTCTGCAGCAAAATAGGGGCGTTGACAGCTTTCTGCAGCAAAATAGGGGCGCTGCCACCTTTCTGCAGCAAAATCAGGGGCGCTGCCACCTTTCTACAGCAAAATAGGGGCGCTGCCACCTTTCTGCAGTAAAATCAGGGGCGCTACTGCCTTTCTGTGGTAAAACAGAGGGCCCTGCCGCCTTTCTGCGGTAGGACAAAGCTTGGTTTTGATGGCAATGGCTATGGCAAGGACGCAAAATGATAAAGTAAAGCCAAAGTATCAAAGATTTGATAGATTTTTCACAAGAAAACACTTCAACCAAGCACAATCCTATAATTAATATTAAGGGTATGGCCAGGCAAGGTCTTAATCTAGGATGCACAAGGCTTCTAGGGAGTCCTCGATATACTCTCGGTACGTGAGGCACAACCATGAACACCAGCTCGTCACAAGCGTGAGTCAGGAACCCCAGCGAGATACTGAAAGGCTCGGACCAACTCTTCACGTCTATCTAGGTATCACCCTAGCTTCGACGCCCACCACCACGCATACGACCGGATTGGAGTACAACTTTTATTCTCCCTTTATATACCACGCAGACAGCATGGTTGGAATCACCCTAGGGTGATGAAATCCCCAAGCAGGTCCCACTAAAAAGAAGACATTAACCGTTTCCAACTACTCCCCAGGCTCACACGAAGTGCAAAGGGAAAGTGAAAACAAATTAATGTCCCCTTGGGTAACACAAGAGCAAACAATCACAACAAGCAATGAAGTTTACTCCACCTAATTAGACTATGTTTCAAAACAATAAGGATAATTTTTTGTAGATCTAATCAAATAGATGGCCCTGCAAACAAATGTTAGCTGTCTTTTTCTTCGTTCTTGATCAATTACGCCCTAATATGCTGCAAAATGTTAGCAAAAAACACCAATATCCTTGCCAAAACAATGTTAGAGGGTTATTACTTGACAATAGCAAAAAACGAGAGCACAAACGAAGCCAAAATGACTATTTTACCTTCCAAACTGTGCTGCTTTGGGGCGCTGCCACCTTTTTACAGTGGACAAGAGGGATGTCAGCCGCTTCTCTACTTCTGTGAAGTAGGGATACCGCCGCTTTCCTTCATGCAGAAAAGAGGCAATTCAATCTTCTGAGCAAAAGTTAGAAGGCGCTCTCGCCTTCCGGCAGAAGATGTTAGAAGAAAAGAGCCTTTCAAAATAAAAGGGTGTATCCACCCCTCTGCAGGAAAGTGTAGAAAACCTTCCAAGTACACACCTAACTACAACAAACTATTAGAAGAACATGAAATTGATAGACATAGGGCACTGCTGCCTTTCTGCAGTAAAGCAGAGGGCGCTGCCGCCTTTCTGCAATAAGATGTTAGATAAAAAGAGCCCTTCAAAATAAAAGGACGTATCCACCCCTCTGCAAGAAAAAGTGTTAGAAAAACCTTCCAAGTACACACCTAACTACAACAAACTATTAGAAGAAATAATGAAAATTGATGTAATATAGGGCGTCATGCCTTTCTCAAGGGTAGCGTAGGGCCGCCAATTCTCTCATGGGAAGAGGGCACCTCGCTGACACCTTTCCCCGCAAAAATTCTTAAATGTTGGAGGTTAAATGCAAGAACCCGTTTGTGGATCCCACCGAGCGTGTCAGAAATGTGATCCTAAGAATTTTATCCTACTCTAACGTGCAAAATAACTTAAAAATGCAAGTGATAAAAGACTAAGGACACTTCAAGATTAGCCTAAAGAGTGATGAAACAAGAAGGAAAATGGATAAAACAAGATGCAAATGATTTCACCTTCCTTGCTATTGAAGACTCCTTGATTGGCCCTTGCTTGGGATGATTTTGTGTGCTCCTTAGATGGCTTCTTGAGTGGCTAAATGCAAGATTGAATGTGCAAAATGATGGCTAGATGATAGTGAAGGCAAATTGGCAGCATGTAGTTATCAAATGGCTAAGTGTTGAAAATTCCCTTAAGGAGGGGGTATTTATTGAGAATCCCAGCCCTCTAGAGACTAACGCCAAGATGAAGGGCTATGGGCTGAGAACCACAAGCCCTCACATCTTGACATGGATGGCAGCGGCCAGAGAAGATGGTGCAAGTGAGGTGGCAAAAGGTACATGAGGTGGAGGAAGGATAAGTACCTTGCAAGTACATTGGGAGATGGGAAGAACCTTGGGTGAATAAAAGTGAATTTTAAATTCACAATGATTGGAAGAATCTAGTGGATAAAACAATGTTCCCAAAAGGTGGGAGTTTATCACATGTGACTGGATGTGACAAGCCTCAAAAGGTTCTAGAAGATGCATGGGAAGAGAGGAGCCTAAGGTGAATAAAAAGGAATTAAAAATTCTTTGGGGGATGGGGAGAGTTGACCAAGGTAATAATTAGGTTTGACTAATCAGTAATTAGAGGATAATTAGGGGTTAATGAGGATTAGAATCCAACTTGCAAAAGTTGGAGGATGTGACACATCCTAATCAAGGATTAGGCATGTGCACATCCTTAATGAAGAGATTAGGAGATGGTTTAGGATTAGATGAAAATGACATGTGAGGAATTAAATAAATGTAATATTTATTTAATTTATTTGATGCAAAGAGGATTAAGGAGGGTAAGGTATTTAATTATTAATTAAATACCTTAGGGATTTGACAGAATTAAAGATATTAATTAAATAATAGTAATATTACTTAATTAACTCGGATAAGAGGATGTTTAGACGAAAAGTGATAAATTTGGATAAATTAAGTGTCCAAATTTGGATGTCTACATTCACAACTACTAAAAATGAATAAAAGGAAATCACAACCAAAGTAAAATTAGAGCTCTACCACTATCACTCTAGAAAGGTCAAACTGTAGACTCCATTCAAGGCCAATAATGGAGGCCCATTCAATGCACATAAATGGGCGCGCAAGCTGTGAGTGGAAAGTGGGAACCTTTGAGGCTAACTCTGCCAACTCTGCACGTGTAACATCATGCCCTGGAGATGTTGATGTCTCTGATGACAATGTTTGATGTGCTTTCTCTACAAGTACTTGCCCTGTGCTTCGATTTTCAATTGGAGACGCCTTTGAACCTGCAACAATTGCAAGGGGCATTAGGTCATTTGGATGCCTCAATTATAAAGGTTCAGATTTATGTGGATCTTTGTCATACATACCTCTTGTTTCTCGTGAAGTCTTTTCTACACTTCTATATGGGCTTTCAGAGCCTTGGCAATCTGCATTGCCCTGCCCAGCAAAGGGAAATTTGATAATAAAAATTAGTCCAAAACCTAGACGAAAATAGAGACAACTGTACTGGAATATGTAATCAAATTTCCTTTTGTGAACTTGCTACTTAATCGTTGTGATTCGTTGTGATTCGGTGTGATATTGATATCTTTGTTCATCATGCTTAGATACAGTGTAGCATCTAAATTTATTTCTGAAGCTTGAAAGACAAAAAAATTAAGGCCAATAGAAGTGGGAATTAACAGGAATTTCCTCAAGGATAATGATATGCGAGTTTAAAAATCTACATACCATCCTTATTTGTCCCACTGTTGACTTCTTTGTGGGGTTGCTTTCCAAGCACGCATTTATGTAATAAGCAATTATAAGGCACGAATCAAAGAAAACCCAACAATTGGATTATGATGAATTTACTCTGATGGGGTTGGAAAAATGGTGTTGTATGGGATATAATTCAGAGATACAAGAATATTATGCATGAAATTCTACAAACTTGAAGATGACCTTTCAAATGGTATAGTGTAATCCCTTTCACACCCATGACTCTCATAACTGACTTTGGTGTGGCTTCTGCAGCAAATTGCACAATCAATTTGAAATTTAGACAACATGGGCATGATTATCTAGAGCTTTTTGCATATCGGCAAATGCAAAATCAAATCAACTGATGCCCACATCTTAATTCAATAAAAAAATTTATACAACTAAATAATACATTGAAAAGGGTGATCATGGCAGGCAACCGAACTTACTATTAGGACCACCAAGCAATATCAAAAGAGATCACCTGTTTAGTCCTGCAACACACGCCTGCACAAAAGGGAGCCTATGGAAGTGAATGGTCACAAAACACTCCTTTTCAATCCTGCAAAGCTTTCAACACATGTCATTTCCTTGTTTTGAGGCTTCCATGCCAAACTGAGTCACAACTACATGCCCAAAAACATTAGTATTCCCTGCGATGTCCAAACACAACCAGCTCCACGTGCCTTACGTGCAAAAACAACAATGAACCTTAGGAGTATTCTATAATTGTTCCCTCACCTCACCTCTGCTCATTGGACGACATTTTCCAGAAAGTTTGGGAGGGAAAAACTTTACAAAATGTGTGAAATATTTTCTCCCCTCACTGCCCATTGGCTGGAAGAATATTTTCTCAAATTTTAATAAAAAAACCCAAAAAAACCTTTAGGCAAAAATGCAACGGCCAATTAGGAAAAACAGAGAATTGTCGAATAATAAAGACATTTTCTTAAACCATAGCTTAAACCATTTCTGCCTGTTCGCCCGACTCTTGAAAAAGGCATTAATAGAAAAAACCAGGAAAGCCAAAACATTAGTCTCTGCCTATGGGCAAGGACTAATAATCCAATATTAAATGAATATTTCAATATAGATAATCACCTATTCATATGACATTAAAAAATATTCAAAAATAGTTAATAGTATTTTAAATAATTTATGGTACACCAAATCACAAGATTATCTAAAACAAGACATACACATGCAAAAAAGAAAATCTAAACTTACTCCATGAATTAAATACTATATTATTCAAATTCTCATGGCATTAACACTAAGTTAATATCATGTTAGATTTTAAGGCTCCATACAAAATTTAGTATTTCATAGTTTCTTAATTTTTAAGACACTATTTATTATAACAAACTTAAGATGATTTATTCTTGGAATCTTATACAAAATGAATTTCCTTCAAGTTGTGTTTTTATACAAGAATATGAAGATTATCCACATCTTCTCTAGGTTACAATCTTTTGTGGGATGATTGTGTGTATTCTTGAGTATCCTTAAATTTGGTTACTACCAATTCATACAATATGTTAGGATAAGTTAGTTGAGACTATCTTCAAGCACTCAAATATAATATTTTGATATATAATATCTAGATTCATAGAAATAACACATTGACCATTTATTATTATAAACTCAAGCATAAAAAATCCATGATATTCAAGAACATTCTTGATAATAAAAGGGTTACATATCACTACAATTTCACCACCATAACACTAAATTGTTGTATTTGTTAGACCAACCAAAGTATTAGGCCAACTTTTCCATTTGACCATCCTCATAGTAGAGTGTATAGTTTTATAAGGGTGATGCTAGGGTGCACAATTTATTATAATTCCTCCCGAATGTTGAATATATCATAACTTCATCCATCTAATCCTTTGATTTCTAATTCTTATTGAGCCCCTACTCAATTCTAGGCCTTGATTTTATTCAACACATTACCCCCATTTGAACAATACACACAAGACATACTTGGTACACCAGTCCATTCTATTCTACAAGACCTAACATATCAACTTGGTTAGACTAAAATTTATTTATACGAAGAGATACATGCACCATAATTAGCCAAGTAGCATAAGTTTACAAGGTTTCAACTTGACAAAGTAACTATATTATTTAAATATAACCAAATCAACCACCATTTTTCTCCTAGAGAATGACCATCATCTATCATATAAAAATATACCAAGAGGACCATCATTTGTAATAAGAATGACCTGAGAACTTCACACTCTATTAATGGGTGCCCATAGGACACACCAAGGACTTCAATCTATTCAACTCTTTGAATTCCCCCTATCATTAATGACCTAGGGTACTTAATTGAAAAGAAATCCCCGTGACTATTATTTTCTCCAATGCTTACAATTCAAACATAGATTCTAAAATCTATATAGGGACTAGTCTAACTAATCTAGCATCTACATTATATATAGGTTATAGAATCATGAAATATCATCACAAATAAAATCATTAGGCCCAACTTATACATGTACATTGATAATGCCTTCATCATCTCCTTAATTTTATCATCACTACTATATTTTACTCTATTTTCTACATAAGTCCTTCACTCAAATGCCATGGAATCAACAACCCTCAAATATATATTTTTAATTTATATTTAATTTATCTATTTCCTCTTTACCTTGGGTCATGTCCTAATCTAACATATACATGATATTCAAATTCTATAATTGGAACATATTGTCATAAATTATAAATATTGAAGCCCAACCTAAATATGTACCTTGATGCAAGGTATTCTCTAATTTCTCAATATTTTAATCAATACTCTATTTTACTAATTCATATATGTAACTCCTTCACTCAAATGTCATGAAATCAACAACCCTCAACTCTTTCCTTCATATTTAGATAATCTCTAATTACTTTTTACCTTGGATGTTATTGTTCTATTATATGGTTCATTAAATTCTCCAGATGTTACATGTTATCTTCTCATTGTCCTAAATAATTTCATTTCCTCAAGTTGCCCCAAGCATGTAGCTTTTATCCGCAAGACATTAGTCTATTCTCTAGTGATGAAATTAAGGAGATTGAATTCTTCTTTTAAATACACATAAATACTCTATTGAATCTAAGCTTATTCAGTCCCATGCATTTTTCTTGGTCTTTTCCTTTCTATCTCTAGAAATTTTTAGATAAGTCATGTTATCTTGGCTCATGAAACTTGGCATCTTAATATGACAATGGTTTATCTTCCTTCCTTTTATTGACTACTCATGCACTATTACTAATCACCAATAAAATACCCATCAAATTATAGACTCTCCATTCTACTTGGTTTAATGTGTCCATGTCATCAACCATCTGTGCTTAAAAAACTACCATCAAGTATCATATTTATATAAAATAACCAATGAGATAATAAAATCATAAATAATTAAATGATGTTATCTAACAATTAATATTAATTAAATAACCTATTTTAATTTAATTCATTGTCCTACATTAATATGGACTTAAGATTATTATCATGGATGCACCTCAGTTTTCACATAGTTTAGTGTAAAATATATTGTCCAATTCCATATCAAGTAATTTCATATAAAACCTTGATTTTAATAAATAAAAATATTTTTAATCCAAGATACATGTATTATAAGGTATTTATCATTTTATACAAAAATACATCCAACTAACACTAAAATATACCACAATTCATTATCCTTGTAACCAAATTATTTAATTATTATCCTTTAAGCCCATATTACATATGGTCCTTGGGAATTTTATCCCATCATTAGTTCAAGAAAATATGAAGAAGTGTTGGGGCATTACATTTATTCCTCTCAAGGGGATTTATCCCTAGATTTGGAATATAAAATAGGCACGAGCATAAATACTACACCTCTTACATTATTTGTCATGTTAAAATATTAGGTTTATACTAATTCATCAACATTGAGTCAATCAATACCATGGTTTTAAAGTTCAATCTTGGTGAACTTTCCAATATTTAGATTGGCTTCACAAAAATAGTCATGTTTATGTCATTTAGGTTGATTATATATTTTTTAATCTAGAAACATTTGAAATATCATAATTATACATAGATGTGGGAGTATAGAAACATCATAATTATACATAGATGTGGGAGTATAGAAAGTATATAGACCCTAATTCCCATTTGTTCAAGAATTTTAAAGGGGCATAAATTTTTAAGTGAAAATTTTGAATATTTTGAATATTTTGAATATTTTAAAATTCTCATTTAGGGTTGCACACTAAAAAAACTTTATGGTTCTTAGGGTTCTATTTTGGTTGGCATTGTATTTTTATTTATTTTGATCTTTCTTTAACCTTTTTTGAATCTAAACTACTGGTGTTCCATCTCTTGAAATATATCTAGACCAATTATGAATCAATATTATAGATACCCCTATCCAAATTCAAGATGTCATGTAAGATCTATCATATTGTGTATATCATATAGTACTACCCTTAAAGAGCTTCAATAACTATTTTTATAAGAAAAATAAACATCAGGAAGATAATTTTCCCATCATGTCTAATTATCCATTACACACGTCCTTGGCATGCCTTTCAAGATCCAATTTAATTTCTCCATCCACCTATTTATATCCAAGTGACATGTGTTGATTGCTGGAGAATGCCAAGACAAAAGAGCATGAAACAACCTTTCACAAGTGAAAAAAATATGAGCATAATCGTGAACCGTAGGAAATAGGGTGCTCCACCTTTTAGGAGATGAAGCACACAAGTAAGGATGGAAGGGTCCTCATTTCCTATTTCACTCTTAGCTCATTCAAGGAAACCCTAGAGATCTCCACCCAATGATCCAACCAGGAAAAGAGATTGCTACAAGGTCTTCATGGGTGTGATTAAATGAAGGGGGTTCACCACTAAGAAAATGATTAGAAAGAAGGAAATGCAAATGATATGCAAATATAACTATGTAAGCTAGGAAACGAAACCTGAAATCAGAATGATAAATTGTGAATAAATAGAGAAGTGCCTAGAAGACTAGAGATGCCTAAAACAAGGACTGCAATCCCAAAATTATGAATTTTTATGTGAACTGGGACTCATATGCTAGAATGGGCGATTTAGTCCCAATTTAGGGCTTCGGGCTAAATTTGGAATCAACAACTAGTAAACTAGGATCTACAGTAAATGACTAAAAAGTGGTATACTAGGACTCATACGCCTAAGGTGATGATTTAGTCCCAGTATCATGGTTTGGCTAAAACTTTGACATCCTCTAGTGATCTCCTATAGCTTCTCTCATGTCCAATCTCTAAGTCTGAAACTTTGAATTCAGGCCTGTAGGTGACTTTCTGTGAAAATGGGAACTTCTTGAAAACTTTGAAAACTTTCTTCAATCTTGCAACTGTGTTTCAAAGGATCTTCAAGCTTCAAAACACCTAGATTTGCGATCACACATGTAGAGGAGAGAAAAATGTTGTTTTGTTAGTAGATAGGGGTTTTCCTTGGTCAAACCCCACTTTGGTAATCAAACCTTGAAATTAAATGAAATAACATGAAGGAATGATGAATGAACAAATATGCTATGTTGAAACTCACCAAACCCTTTGAATAAAGGCTACAATCCTGTATGAAATGGCTAGCATGAATGTAGATCTTGACTCTTGATTGTATATTATGAATCTTAACTTGAATGCTTGCTTGAATCATGAAAACCTACATCACAAATGTTAGCTCAAAAACACACATAATGCATGATGACTTTGACATGATGCTTGATTCTTGAATATAGCTCCAAAATGCTTGATAATCAGCTCTTGAATGCTCTTGAACACTTGAATTTCTAAATCATACTTGCTCATGAAAATTGCTAGGATGCTAGATTGCTTGTTAGGATTGCTTAGGTATTATTAGGAGAAATTATGTGAAATAAGCTTGTATTTATAATTGTTTATGCCAAATTTCCTGAAATTATAAAACTACAAGCCGACATCAGATCTAAGAGAATAAAATACCACCAAGAATTGAATTTGAAATAGGTCCAAGCTAAATAAGGACTCATATGCCATTTGGGGCGTATGAGACCTAGTAGCCTAAGCTTGGGACATAAATTCCAATAAATGCCAAGTTTTATGCCAAATTCAGGATCAGGCCCTAAGACCTAGGTGGAACCCATACACCCAAGGTGGTGTATGAATCCCAGATCACTAAATCTAGAACACACAACCTAAAAACATGAATTATGATTGGTCATTAGTTAAGTGTCGGGATTATCCTTAGAGAGATGCATTAAATTTGGCTTCTGGATGCAAAATAGGACCAAATAAGGCATAAAGAAGCCCAATTTTAGTGGGGAGGGCCCAAACAAGTGGGATACATTTTTCTACACTACAAATAGTATGCCTATCAATATAAAAATTAAGAGTGTATAAATATAATGAGGAACCTTGCATATATAGGAAAGGTTGATGAGGTAGGAAGATAGGACATAACAATTGACTAACCCCTCAAATATGAAACATTTGTGAGGTCACTTGAAAAGTGTGTTCAAGAAAGTGTTAATAGGTGTCTCAAGTGATGACGACACATGTCTCAACCATATGAAGTGAGATGAAACCATAATAAACCTAAGTAAAATTAAGCTATGAGTGTGAATAGGTCAATCATAGAAAGGTGATATCCTAGCTAGATGGATAAAGAGACTATTTACACTAAAACCACCCCTCAATGTAACTTAGGGAGTAATACATATGCATATATGATGATTCCCAACTACTAGGCCATGTTAGGTACTCAATTAAAAAATTATCATAAAGTGGAGTAAAGGAGAAAAACCTTGTGGGAAATTAAAAAATCCCTCTCTAAAAGATAAATAATGCAAATTCAATAGAATTACAAGTGAAGAAAGTAGGACTCATGATGACCCCCCAAAGACTAATTCTATCAAATAATTACAATAAATGTTTCCTCCATAAGAGAGAAAGAGAGGTATAAATATCCCTCCATAAGAGAGAAAGAGAGGTACTAAAGATCCCTCCATAAGAGAGAAAGAGAGATTTTGGAGCCCCCATAAGATCATAAAACCTACAACATTGAGTGATCTGTTCAAAGAAGAATACAAAATGTGATCCCTAAATGTCAAACAACATTTCATCCTCATAGAATAAGATGAACTATATATAGGTGCATGAAATATTCCCATGTGAGAAGAACAAAAGTCTTTGAATGATGCACAAGATCAAAGACAATGGTTAAATCTCTGAAAGTTGCTCAAATGCTCCATGTGAAGGTTGATGTGGAACAAAAAAAAATATTTATATGGGTTAACAACAATGTTGATGTGGATATCATAAAGGTTCCTTCCAACTCTGTAAAATGGGATTCACTAAACAAGTCTAATATTCCATGTAAGTAATGATCCCAATCAACTATAGTGGAAACACAACTGTGAATATCATGTTGTCCTAAATCATGAGAAACCAATGATCTAGGAAAACTCAATACTAAAGAAGTATAATGTGAAGGAGATGTGATATTAGTGTAAGGTGAGGGAACCAATGATGGGGATAGAAATCCAAGGTTCAAATAGCCAAACTATATCTCCTTATGCATGATAAAGGTATCAATGTCATCTATACTCAAACCATCATCAAAGTCAATAGAACCAAAGGAAGAAAAGGAGTATAATCTAGAATCATGATCAAAATGATCCATGGCAATGATGTCTCTATACAAATCTCTTATGATCATGGAATATGGTGTGAAATCGACTATTTTTCTTGTGCCACTATGTATAATCTGATAAATGGAAAGGAGATTATTAGATAGGGAAGGTACATAAACTACATCATTGTATGTTCCTTCTATTTCAATAGATCCTTTTCCAAGAGCTGACATATTGGTGTTAATTTCCATCAATATTGGTGGGAATGGACAAGGATCAAATATGGAAAATAGTTCCTTGTATTCATCCATGTGGTGCCATGCCCCAGAATCAAGAAGCCACTTGTGTGATGGGTTGTTTGCAGAAGCCAAGAGTGTAATACCTTATTTTTATCCTTTCTTGAATATGCAAATGATGTGGATGGAGAAAATGAAGAACCACATGTCCTAGATGTAGGAAACTAAATTTTATTTTGTTGAAGAATATACCTCAAGTTATCAATTTTATTTTTATAACATTGGTTTTCTTCATGTCTTAGTCTCTTACAATTAGTACATTTGATCTTATCCTTAGAAGTTTTCACTTTTTTTAAGGGAGATGAATCTAATGGAGTCTCTAATTTTGATCCTTTATCTTGATAGTTTTTTCTTTCTCTTGGATGATTGATCAACTAATTCTTGAACTTTTAAAGAGGTGATAGCATCCATAAATATTAACTCAGATTGTTCTCATGTGAGTCTATCATAAAACTGTTCAAAAGAAGACATTACATGTGTTGTTCTAAGAGAATCCATTGTAGAGTAAATAGAAGAAAAAAATATCTAGCAAGGACCTTTTAGCTTTGATAAAACAAAGAAGAAACATTCTTTGTCTTTTTTTATTTTAGCACAACCCTTAAGTCAAGAAAGCAAAGATGTAAATTAGACCAAGAAATCTTCAATATATATGAATGAATCAAAAGAAAATATTGTTAGTTTAGCATCCAATTGTAGTATTTTAAACTCATCAACTGTACCAAAGAGATCTTTAAATATGTCCCATATTTTCTTAGGAGTTGTACATTCTGCATTATATAATTGGAAGTTATTAGAAACATGTAGACCAATGATGGCCATTGCCTTGTCTAACTTGTTTTGATAAGTAGTCTCACATCTCAAAATTTTACTTGCTTTAATAAATGTTAAATTATTTAATTATTTATGGAAAATGGAATTTATCTGTTTGATTTGTGATAAATTTGAAATTTCAATGTCATTTTAAATGTTTCAATATTCATATGATGGAATACAAAAGATGAATGTTTTGATATGAAATGGAATCATTTCATTTCAAGCATTGGTTATTGGTTACTGATGGAACTCTGTAAGTGCAAGTGTGTAAATGCAGGGATAGGTTGAAGACCGAGAACATGGTTGATGTAGGAATATTTAGCCAGATGATGAATGGTAAGCAAGAATTGGAATCTAGAAAATTCACACACCAATGAGAAACATATCATCTGCATTTAGCTAGCAACTTGGTAGATATCATTTTTTGCTTGTGTAAAATGTATAAATGACTAATCAGGTAAGCTTGTGGAAAACAAATTTAATGGAACATTTTCTTTACCATGTTCAAATTTATATATATATACGTGTATTTAAATTGTCTTCCTTCATTTGAAAATAAAATGTTTTATGTGGAAATTCAAAACATGGGAAAACAATTGAATCGACCACCTTGGGAAACAATAATCATATCTCATACACTCTAAGCATAACCACCACCCATCATGGAAGAGACATTTTCTAATTTGGCTTGGAGGAGTGGGTGACTATGTATGAGGAGGTGTGGGAGAGTTAAGACCATGACCTCCCATTTTAGAAAATACAGAAAAATCTTGGTCATAAGGGATTTTGGAATAAGAAGGGAGATCTTGGAGAGAAAAAATAGAGGAGATTTGGAGAAAGGAGGATGAAAAAGTAGCAAAAAACACACCAGTGAAAGAGCTTTTTCCGCATTCGATAGGGTGAAAATCATTGAATTGCACAATAGGGAGGAGGTAATTCAAACCTCACAATTTTTTTATGTTGTTTCCTTCTATGAAAACATACACGTTATATGTTATTGGTTGAATCTATACTAAGAAAACAAATTACTTGTGTTCGATTTCCTCAAGGCTTGAGGAAATCATTATTTTCTTATCTCTAGAGAATAGGGTTATCAAACTCGTATATGTTTATGTCAACCCAGATGCCTCATTTGTTTCATTGTGTAAAGTGGGAAAAAACCACTATTGTTTTCATGTCAGCCATGCAATGTTTTGATCCAGTCGAAACTTGCTCATGTTATAGCCAAGTCTTATTTGCATATTACCACCCTGTGAGTGGTATTAACCAATGTAATTCCTTCCTCTCTTATTAGAAGACTCCATTGTGGAGTCATCTCTGAAAAAACATCAAACTGTATGGGTATGTGCAGGATCATCATGGAAAAAACAAGCACTTAAGTGGCATAAAATTTAGAAAAATCAGAGTTAGGCAACTTGATGTAAAAATTTGAATAAGTTATCTATATCATTTCAAAAATATGTAAGAATAGAATATATAGAAAATTGAATGTAGTTTCTAAACTACTAGGTTTTTTTTTTTTTAAATCTATTTGGTGAAAATTTGAAATTTCAATGTAGTAGCACTTAAATTTCAGGAAAAAAATAAGAAGTGGGTGTATGTTTTCTTCCTAACCACAATAAAATGATATTATTTTTTATAATATTTTAGATATAGTAGAGGACTCATGTCCGATGATGTACATTTTTTTTGTAATTTTTTTCCAATTAAATAATTAATTATGAATTTTTATTACAACTTTTAAAAATATAAAACTCATATGTCCGATCATTCACTTGGTCAAAACTTCATGAAATTCATTTTTTAATCTTATAGTATGCAAAGCATAGAATGTGATGTATGTTTTGGATTCAAAAATATGATACGTTTGAAAGCTATAGATGTTTTTAATTAGCTATCAATTAGGACTTTAGTCGTAATTCAAATAGAAAGTGAATAATAATTATTTATTAAATTCAAAGTAAAGAATAATTTATATTGGTGGAAAATTGAGAATCTCCTTTAAAAATCCTTTTTGTTTGATCAATTTTGGGTAAAAAAAATGTCATCAGCCACATACCCTATACATACCCATCATATTGCCACTTTTTGGCCCATCATGATCCTACACATACTTGTATGCATGTTCAGACTAAGAAGCCACATAGAGATGATACCTTGTTTTCTAGGCAGGGTATCAATTATACCCATGATCACCATAAGTGGTGATAATTTGAAACCCTTTTAATGTTATCCCAAAGAATGATTATTTTGTTTTGTTTGATGATGTGAAGAATGATCTCTATAATTCTATATGTTTGTATTGAGTGACTAATGTCGCCTTTCCTTGATGAGCGATGCCACTGCTTGTATGAATTTTCACATATATTTCCATACCACTATTAAAGTGATTTCCATTGTTCTACTTTAGCAATGGTCAAACAAAGCCACCATTCGAGTATTTATACTCGTTGATAAAGATTATGTTGTTGTCATAACTAGCCAAACGATTAACATTTTTCCTAGCCTTAGCTTGTAGATGGGCGATTCCCATCATTCATAATGTTAGGGTATGTGCAGGATCATGATGGGCCAAAAAGTGGCGATATGATGGGTATGTGTAGGGTATGTGGCTGATGACTTTTTTTAATCCCAAAATTGATGAAACGAAAAGGGTTTTTAAAAGAGATTCTCAACTTTCCACCAATATAAATTATGCTTTACTTTGAATTTAATAAATAATTATTATTCATTTTCTATTTGAATTACGACTAAAGTCCTAATTGATAGGCTAATTGAAAAACATCTATAACTTTCAAACAATATCAAATTTTTTGAATCTGAAACATGTGTCACATTCTATACTTTGCATACTATAAGATTAAAAAAAATGAATTTCATGAAGTTTTGACCAAGTTAAGGTGGTTAGAACTACGATTTTTTTTTTTTTTTTAAAGTTGTAATAAAAATTCATAATTAATTATTTACTTGGAAAAAAATTACAAAAAAATGTGCATCACATTGGGAGATGAGTCTTATACTTATATCTAAAATATTATAAAAAATATTATCATTTTATTGTGGTTAGGGTAGTTAGACAAACACTTACTTCTTATTTTTTTCCCTGAAATTTAAGTACTACTGCATTGAAATTTCAAATTTTCACCAAATAGATTTTTTTTTTACAAATAAACCTAGTAGTTTAGAAACTACATTAAATTTTCTATAGATTCTATTGTTACATATTTTTGAAATAATATACATAACTTATTTAAATTTTTACATCAAGTTGCCTAACTCCAATTTTTCTAATTTTTTTGCCACTCCAGGGCTTGTTTTTTCCATGTTGATCCTACACATACCCGTTACCAAGATGTGGAACAATTGATATTATTCTAATTTACAAAGTATTAACAATAACTATATCATGCAACATGTTGTCTGAGTCACGGCCTATGAAAAAGGCATAGCAAGCCATAGGCTATTGTTAACTCTTTCAATGAAATTTCAAATTTCTTCATTCTTTGTTTTGATGTGTTTGTGTATGTATATATATACATAAATGGAATGTATATATATACATACAAAGTCAATATTGAAGTTGTTAACATCGGTGTTGGATGTTATACTTACACAAATCCCTCTTTTTTGTGGTGCCTCTATCATAATCAATTGTTCCATCAAACATTTGTTATTGACTAACATTAAGGCACATAATGTTGGTCGATAACTTAAATGTATTGACCATTTCTTTGAGCATGCATTTTAAGGATAAACATATCTGATTGATGTTATTCTATTGTCTTGATCATAAACATCATTGAAGGATAAGTTAAATTTAAATGATTAAAGTTCATTATATTTATTTGATACTATTGATTCAAAAAATGAATTGAAATTGTAAGATACGAGATTATCTAAGACAATCCTTTGATAAAAAAGAACGATAGTCTTGACAGTGAACTAAGTGGGTGGAAACTAGTTTTCGAACCAACATAATATTTCTTTGTACATATGAACTTTCTCTAATTTGGTTTAAAACCACCAGATCATTTGAAGGACCAATTGAACACATAATAAATTACATGGTGAATGAATATAGTTGTTTTATATAACATGTTAGGGTTATAAAGCAAATATCTAATAGTTAAATGCAGAAATGATCAATAAAACAGAGAAATAAAACACGTAGAAAAATTATAGCAGCAACAAGACAACATAGAGATTTTAACGTGTTTCACCCAATATGGGCTACATCCACAAAACTGCATCCATCTAAGGGTGATCCCACAAAGCTGGTTTATAAGTTCTGGGAGATTTTGATTTTTGTTGAAATCACATATTTAAAAAAAATATAATGATTTAAGCCTTTAAAAGTTCCATTTAAAGCATTCCAATTGAAGATGGTTCGGTCAAACTACCTTAAATCAAACCCCCTTGGATATAACCCTTTTATTTTTAAACCATACATATAATGAAGTCTCCTTTACACCTATCAAAATGTCGATAAAACCACTTTTGATTACCTTTGGGGAGATCAAATGAATTCCACTTAAAATTTATTTTTGGTAAGTATGTAGTCCTTATTATGGGCTTCCCAAAATTATAAATTTTAAATAAATTTAATTTTATTATTATATTTATTTTTTATTTCTTGTGAATGTAGGTTTTTCTAACGTAAAATCAAGCCTTTTGTTCCAAGTGACATGGAAAATAAATGACAAAAAAAAAATTTTTGGCACAGAAGTAACAGATATTTGGGTCCTTGGATCCAATGGAAGGAAGTACCGAAATTTCGAGCATATACAAAAGTAACACACTATACTGTCGCTGGGCTTATGTCTAAATTATAATTGGTTTGACTTCAAAACCTGATTAAAGAAAAAATACTAATAAAAAATATCTAACCAAGTGGAAGCAATAGATATTGGAGTTGCAAATCTAAATTCAAAAGAATTAGAATTTTATCCTTCATGAAAAAAAGTTATGCATTATACGGTGAGCGCCACTTTTTAAAAATGTTGTTTTCTGAAAAAAGCTAGTTTTCGATGGATATGGAAAAAGAAGTGCAATATGATTCCAAAAAAATTGAAAAAAATATATTTAGAATCTATAGAGAAAAATTCATGAAACTCTAGTTTGCATCATCTTCAAATTCCTCATGGTTTAGCCGTTATAGGTGCCCAAAAGTGAAGATTTAGTTTAAAAAAATTATTTCAGTGTCTAGTTTGGCCAAAAATTGTAAACCACTATTGTGGGATCACCCCTAATGATTTTATTATCTAGTATAAAACATATTACAATCTCGTGAATAATGCCCTACTGCAACTCCATCTCAACCGTTTGTTACAAGCTTTTTAGAATATTCTAGAATTAGAGTTTTACAAAGTCATTTTTAATTTTTTCAATGACGAAGCAAATAAATAGGAGAAAAAAATTCTTGGGGGCCCACTTTTCGGGGGTTGCCATCCTTGAACCTCCTCTTGAGGCCCAACTTGGCCTGGCCCCAGACCTCAGCAAGGATACGTGAAGAGTGTATAGTATATCATGATCAGTCACCACATACCAACAATCTCCCACTTGGAGATTGATCAGGCTCCACACCAAACAATCTCCCACTTGGAGACTGATCTTGGGCGACATTGTTGCACTTAGAAATCCCACTAGAAATAAGCACCTTGGACCCTGCTACTCTGTTATACTTTTAACCATGAAGACCAACCAAATTTGAAGAGGAGCTTAGCTTCTCCTTTGTCACTTGCTTTGTAAACATATCTGTTGGATTGACATTTGTATGTATCTTTTCTAGCTTTACCTATCCATCCTCCAACATTGACTGAATGGAATGATATCTCTATTGTATGTGTTTGGTTTTAGAGTGCAAGGAAGAATTCTTTGCAAGATGTATAAAACTCTAGGTATCTATAAACAAGTGATTTTCAACCTATTGTTTTCCCAACTCTTCAATGAAAAGTTACAGACATATCATCTCCTTTGTTGCAACAACATACTCTACCTCTGTAATGGATAAAACAACCACCTTTTGCAACTAAAAAATCCAACTCACTACTTCCCCACCAACTTTGAATACATAACTTGTGGTACTCTTCCTAGTATCTATATTGCCTGCCAAATCTGAGTCAACATATCCTTTTAAATTAGTATTAGAGCCCCCAATACATAAAAATTTATTGGATGTACCTCTCAAGTACCTGAGAATCCATTTTACCACATTCTAATGTTCAACTCCAGGATGACTCATATATCTACTAACAACTCCTACAACATGTGCAATATCCAGTCTTGTGCATACCATGGCATACATTAAACTACCTATAGTTGAAGCATATGGTACCTTGGACATTTTGTCTTCCTCCTCTTGTGTCTTTGGACACATATCCTTTGTCAATTTAACAAGACTAGGCAAAGGTGTGCAGACAAATTTGACATTCTCCATATGAAATCTCTGCAACACCTTATCAATATAATCAGCCTGAGATAAAAATATTTATTTGTTTTCCTATCCCTTGTAATCTTCATACCAAGGATTTGTTTTTTTTCCCCTAAATCCTTCATAGAAAAAGAATTAGCTAATTGATATTTTAACTCCTTAATGTAAACCATGTTATACCCCACTACAAGCATATCATCAACATATAATCATAAAATAATGTAGCTATCATCATATAACCTCTTAAAATAAATGCAATGGTCTGAATTACACCGACTGTAGCCATGCTCAGCCATAAAGCTATCAAATTTAATAAACCATTGCCGAGGTGCTTGCTTCAAGCCATATAAACTTTCTTCAATCTACACACCAATTTCTCCTGACCTTTGACCTCAAGTCTTTGTGGTTGTTCCATATATAATTCCTCTTCCAAATCACCATGGAGAAAGGTTGTTTTAACATCTAGTTGTTCCAAATGAAAATATTCAATAGCCACAATACTTAAAACAATGCGTATAGAAGTCATTTTAACAACCGGAGAAAAAATCTCATAAAAATCAATACCTTTTTTCTATACAAATCCCTTTACAACTAACCTAGCTTTAAATCTTTTATTACTGAGCCATCCTCCTCTTTCAACCTATAAACCCATTTATTTGGTAAAGCCTTTTTACCTACAAATAACTTGCATAATTCCCAAGTCTGATTTTTCACCAAGGAGTCCATTTCTTCTTCCATTCCATGCTCCCACTAAACCTTGGTATCCACCTACATAGCTTCATCATAACATTCTGGTTCACTAGCATCAGTTAATAAAATAGAATACAAAGAGGGAGAATATTTTTTTGGGGTTCTACTTATCCTTGAAGATCATCTAACATTCACTGGAGTTTGTGGTATTTGTTGTTGTTGCAGAGCATAAGGAACCACTGGAACATCGTTGTTAGATGTATCATCCAAAACTACATAATCATTTTCTTTTTGCTCATGTTGTTGCAACTAATCTTTGTACAACACTTTCTCATTGAATATGACATCCCCGCTTCTCACAATTTTCTAATTTTCAAAATCCCAAAGCCTATAACTAAATTAATCAATTCCATATCCAACAAATATACATTTCTTTGATTTTGCATAAAACTTGGTTCTATTTTCAGAATCTACATGTGCAAATGTTTCACAACCAAAGGTTTTGAGAAAAAAATAAATCACCTTCTTACCTACCCACTTCCTCTGGAATACCACAACCCAAAGGATTAGAGGGACCTTTATTAATTAAATAAAAATTAGTGTTTACAGCCTCTACCCACATGTTTAAAGGCATCCCAACATGCAATTTCATAGTTTGTGCATACTACATTATTGTTCTATTCATGCGCTCAACCACTCCATTTTCCTGTGGAGTCCTTGGAACCATTTTCTACCTAGAAATACCATTAGAGGAACAATAATCTTCAAACTCTTTGCTGCAATACTCACCACCATTATCAGATCTAAGAAATTTTAACATTTTACCCATCTCATTCTCAACCAAGCTTCTCTATTTTTTAAAAGTTTCAAATACATCATATTTTTGCCTAAGTAAATAAATTCATACCTTCCTTGTTGCATCATCAATAAAAGTGACATAATACTGAGAGCCACTGAGAGAAGATACTTGAGCTGGTCCCTATACATCCATATGCACAAGCTCCAATTTCTGATCTTTTCTTTTACTTCCCATCCTTGAGAAAACTAACTCTCTTTTGTTTTCCATACACACAACTTTCACAAAAATCCATATTAACACATTTTAGGCTTGGTAAAATATTCTTTGAATGAAGTACTTTTATACCTTTTGCACTCATATGCCCAAGTCTATTATGCCATAGTGTTGATTCATAATCCACAACAACTATCTAATTTTCTTCCTGCTGAACTACAACAACTATTCTTGAACATTGATTTTTATTTACAATAGCTAAAGTAGAAAGAACAGTATGACCTATACAAAGATATGGGTATGTGTAGGATAATGATGGGCCAAAAAGTGGCAATTTAATGGGTATGTGGCTGTCAACTTTTTTTTACCCAAAATTGATGAAATGAAAAGGGTTTTTAAAAGAGATTCTCATATTTTCACTAATATAAATTTTTATTTACTTTGAATTTAATAAGTAATTATTATTCATTTTCTATTCAAATAATGACTAACGTCCTGATTGATAGACTGATTAAAAAACATCTATAACTTTGAAACGATATCACATTTTTTGAATCCAAAATATGTGTCACATTCTATGCTTCACATACTATAAGATTAACAAAAAAAAATGAATTTCATGAAGTTTTGACCAAGTTAAGGTGGTTAGACATATGAGTTTTTTATATTTTTTAAAAGTTTTAATAAAAAATTCATAATTAATTATTTACTTGGAAAAAAATTACAAAAAAATATGCATCACATTGAGACATGATTCCTCTACTTATATCTAAAATTTTATAAAAAAATATTATCATTTTATTATGGTTAGGGTGGTCAGACAGACACCTACTTATTTTTTCCCTGAAATTTAAGTACTACTGCATTGAAATTTCAAATTTTCACCAAATAGATTCCTTTAAACAAACTCTAGTGGATACAAACTACATTCAATTTTCTACAGATTCTATTCTACATATTTTAAAATAATATGAGAACTGGTCTCAAAATTTTACGCCGTTGCCTTAACTCTGATTTTTATGATTTTTTTGCCACTTAAGGACCTATTTTTTCCATGATGATCTTGCACATACCCATATAAGGTGCCTACTTTCACACCTTTTGCTACCACCGAGGCACATTTTTTAACCTTCCAATTTTTATCACTAAATATAACAACACAACCTTCATCATCTAGTTGCCTTGCTGAAATTAAATTTTTGCTTAACTTTGGAACGTGCCTTACTTCATGTATTAGTCAATGATTCTCATTCTATAGCTTAATATTGATTCTTCCCTTTCCAACAATCTGAAAAGGCTCATTATCTCCCAAATAAACTAGCCCAAAATCTCCTTGGACATAATCAAGAAAATAACTTCTATGGGGTGTAGCATGAAATGAAGCCCCTGAATCTAACACCCAAGAATCATCGACATTATCAAGGGAAAGAATCAAAGCATCCTCATCAAATTTATTACTTACCACATTTGCCTCTTTATTGTCTTCCTTTTTGTCTCCTTTATTTTTTTTAGACTAACAATCTTTCTTTAAGTGACCTGGCTTACCACAATACCAACAATCCTTCTTTTCTCTAGATTGGGACCTCTTGTATTTTTATTTTCCTCATGACTTACCACAACCTCCATAATTCTTTCATCTCTCCTTTTTTCCCTACTTTTTGCATTCAAAATATTGCCTGGTGTGGATGTTCAACCTGAGCTTTTCCTACGAATTTTCTCGCTCAAATTAACACCAACAACATCAAATTTCAATGTATTCGAACCAAAAAAAAATTGCTAACAGCCATTACCAAGCTATTCTAGCTTTCAAGTAAAGTACACAAAATCAAAAGAGCCCTAACTTCTTCATCAAATTTTACATTTACAAAAGTTAATTGACTGGTAATTTTATTAAACTCATTTAAATGATTATCAATTGACCCATCTTCTACCATTTTCATATTAAATAAATGATTCATAAGAAATACCTTATTCAAAGCAGAAGGCTTTTCATATAACTTCACCAGGGTTTGCATTAACTCTTGAGTTGTCTTTGTTGTTGTAATATTGAACACCACTAATTATTCCAAGCATAAAATAATACTGCCAAGTGCCTTTCTGTCCAAAATATCCTAGTCCTCATCAAACATTGTTGAGGGTTTCTTGGTTTTCCCTTCTAATGGCTGCCATAAATCCTTCTGATAGAGGTAGTCCTCCATTTGCATCTTCCATAATTGATAGTTCTCCCCATTGAATGTCTCAACCTTCAACTTACCCTCGTCTGTCATTACTCCCACTCAACTGTGAGACTCCCACTCAATTGTGAGACCTTCCTACAAAGGATAACTAAACACAACCTTGCTCTGATACCACTTGTTAGGGTTAGAAGTTAGATATCTAATAGTTAAATGTAGATTTGATCAATAAAACAAAGAAATAAAACACACAGAAAAATTATAGTAGCAACAAGACAACACTGAGATTTTAATGTGGTTTACCCAATATGGGCTACATCCACAAAACCTCAGTCATCCAATGATTTTATTATCTAGTGAAAAACATATTACAATCTCATGAATAATTTCCTACTGCAATTCCCATCCCAACCGCTTATTACAAGCATTTTAGAAGCTTCCAGAATTAGGGTTTTATGAATTTTTTAATTTTGTCGATGACAAAGTGAAAAAATAGGAGAAATTTTTTTTCTTGAGAGTTGTCGCAGCCAAACCCCCACTTTTTAGGGGTTGCCACCCCCAAACCCCTACCTGGAGCCCGACTTGGCCCCGAACCTCGACGAGGATACGTGAAGAGTGTATAGTATAGCATGATTAGTCGCCACATACCAACATAACATCCTTGTGACATTATATAAATTCAATTAAGACTCAATATGTTTTCAATGAAAAGTTGGCATCTTGAACTGTGAAAATCTATATGTGATGGAACTTTCTTTTTTCAAATAACGTGAACACATACTCATTTATTTTATAGAAGGCCATATATGTGTAAATACATAAATCTTCCATTTATGCTTTACACATACATGAGATATACCTTATTTTAAAATTGCTTTTCTCTAGATCTAAAAAGTGTAGACTTGCATTTAAAGGAAATGTTGGAAATATGATTGCCATGCATAGAATGTGATTAAATGTATAATGCCATTTTTATCAAATCTGGTTGAATTCCTTGCATATGTTGTTGAATTGTAATTATCCAATATTAAACAAACGTACACTATATTTTTGATAGTTTGGTTACCTTAATATAAAAATATTGGCTAGCACATTACTAGAAAATATGTTGGTTGTTTGCATAATGTGTGACGTGGATAAGGTGTATGCATTTTTTTGTTGTGGAGGTTATCTTTCAGGATGGGTGTTAAAAATGGGATAATAGAGAGATAGGTTTTTCCTTTCCAAAATCTATATTTTAGCTGTATACAACAATGCTTGGCCAAGTGTTTATAGTCCATTATGTTGAATGGTCTAACTTTTATGATGTAATATCTCTACCATTTCCTTGCATAGATCTTGCATGTTCTAAATGTAGATAGAAATGTATGTAGATGTTTGGAACACACCAAATTCCACCTTGCATATTGTATCTCTTTCTTATAAGTATTTTGTGCAAGGTTGGGCATTCTTCAAGTAGGAAGAATACCGGGGAAGCATAGCTTTGTGGTTGGGCAGAAAAGTGCCTGAACCATGTTCTCATCCATCAGATGCAATGAGAGTTGAAGAGGCTCACATGGAATCCCATATTCTTGATTATTGTACTATGTATTTTATGATGTAAATTTAGTTGAATAAGTGTCAAGATGGCCTAAGTCAAACTTTGTAACTTGTTAAAGGTGACATATGGAAATGAATCTTAAATATTCTTTGACATGAGATGCTATAATGGAATATAACTAATTGATTATGTATTTAATTTTTCATATTCATAATGTCATATTTTAATTTAGTTGTGTTATTCATGTATGGCATGTTACATTTGCTATCAAAGCTTAGGGTTCAACCCTAGGACTATGATCCCACAATGGTTTAAGTTAGGGTTAGTTGACCCTTAGTTCAATTTCGAGTTTAATAAACTTGAATTGAATGCTGGTATGGAGAGGTCAAGGTTAGGGAAAAAGAAAGGGAAGACTATTAGGACTAATTAAAAGAAAGTTGTCGAAGAAAACCCAATGCTTGAAGTCCAATCCAAGATTCCCAATGATGAGACCTTGGCACATGCCCTCACTCAACTCAAGTTAGAGAGGGGCGAGAAAATTGAAGAGTTTAAGTACCTTGTAAAAACTAAGAAACCTTTGAAAATTCGAGATTGGCCTTTGGAGTGTGGATCCAATGCACAAATTTTGACTAAAGAAGAAAAGGAGTGCCTGTAGGCACATCCTACCTCTTCTAAGAAGGTTGTAATAGACTTTGACAAGGATCCAAAAGAGTGTCCTCTATTTGATGATGAATAGCCAACCTAGTAAGGAGGGAAAATTTTGTATTTAGGATCTGTCTAATCTAATAGTATTATAAAGAAATAAAGTCTTTCTTGTGTTCAAAGTTATGATGAATGGCTTGTCTTTGGATTGAACAAGCATAAGCATCTTTTTAAGATTGCATGTCATAACAATTATAATTATGTGTTTGAGCAATAAAATATGGAAAACTTGTGTTTGTTATGCTCAACACTATATGTGTCATAGATCATTCATGAACCATCATGGTGAACACTAGGAATAGAAGTTTAGGTGGTGGTCAAAACGAAGGTTAGAATGAAAGGTTGGTAGGATCATCAATCTCCTAAGTTGATAAGAAAATAGAATGAACCATTTGGAAGGGGAAATTATGAGGCATGCAAGATGATCAAAATCAAAGGATTGAGGAGCATCCACAAGGGAATAAAGATCTGGATGTCAATATTAAGCTAGAATCGAAGGAGATCTCAATAAGGACCTAAAAAGGGTTGTTTTGACAAATTTTGATGGAAAACCCATAAGATATGGATCAGGAGCATGGATCATCAAAATGGAGAAGTACTTTGGACTTTGGAATTTATGACATGAAATAAAGGTTGTATGGGTAGCCTACTAGCTCTCTGGTGAGGTAGCTATCTAGTGGGACAATGAAATGGCATAAAAAAGCTACAATTTGGGGAGATCACCTAGGAATAGTTCCTCTAGCATTTTTGAAAGAGGTGGCTTCCTTAGCACTTCTTTGAAAAAAAAATGACAGAGTTCCAAAACTTAGCTCAAGGGAGCATGTTGGTAACTCGGTATTGGGAAATGTTCACTCATTTGTTGAAATATGTGCCTCAATACCAAACTGATGAGTGCTTCCGAATCCAAAATTTTATACTTGGGTTGAGACCTTAGATTGGAACGAAGGTAGACTTGTATAACCCACTCACCATGGAGGTCTTTGAGAAGGCCACCAAACAAGAATAAAAATTGCAATAGTTGTCCAATCTCTAAAAGAATTCAAAATCTAAGTCTTGGTTCAAGAATAAGAAATTTTGAAAAGGAGAAAACCCTAACAGATCAGGAATCTGAAGAGGGGAAGTGATTCACAAGAGAAAGTGAAGAGAAACAATGGAAAAAAGACTAAGAAGGAAAATAGTAGCAAGGGAAATTTTGAAAATAAGCATAAAGGCTCCAAGGAAGATAGGTTGGGAGGTCAAAAATTGCCTCCTGATGGTTTATATACTTGTGGAGGAAATAATTATGCCTCCATTTTCCCATAGTGCTCCAAGGGATGGAGGAAAGAAATTTGCATCAGATCCATGCGATGGTGGATGATAGACAAGATGAATACCAAGCCTCACCAATCTAGCTATCAAGTAAGCTATATAGCAAACATGTTTCTATTTTTATTGATACTAGAGCTACTAAATGTTTTTGATCCAAGAATGATTTCTAATCTTTCCATTAGACCTAGACACATGGCCAATTCTTGGATATTCTAATATGGAAATAGAGTAGAGTGGAGGTCTTTATGTAGCACCTTTAGGATCTTATTATGTAATATTGAGAATCAACTGGTTGAAAGAGCACAAGTCCATTGTAAATTGTGAAGATAAGATGGTGAATTGTCTAGATGACTATAGAAACCCAGTTGAGATTCCTGGAATCTAGAGATCCCTAAAGCTTAGGCAGATATCAACTATGAAACTTAAGAGGGATCAAAGGAAGGGGTGTACTATCTATGCAGTACAAATGAGTAAACCTAAAAATATGAAGCCTTATTTAGATGATTACCCCATTCTCAAGGAGTTTCGAGATGTATTCCTTGAAGAACTCATTGAATTGCCTCCTAGGAGAGAATTTCATTTCTCTGTTGATCTAGTACCGAGAGTCGAACCTCAATCTAAATCCCCATATAGGATGATTACCACCAAGTTATTCAAATCACTAGTAGAAAAAAAAACAATAAATGACTAAAAATTGGTCACATGACCATTAGCTTGGTCACGTGACCATTAGTAGTTTATTTCCAGTCATTTATAACATGCCAAATTCATAACTAAACCATTTTTAGTCATTTATTGGAATTATTTTGATTGATCAATTTGGTAGTATATTTAGTCATTAATTTAGTCATTGATTTTTATTATCTTGTCATTTATTTAGTCATGGTATTTGTTTATTTATTCATGGTAGTCATTTATTTAGTCATGGTAGTCATTTATTTTGTCATGGTAGTCATTTATTTTAGACATGGTAGTCATTTATTTAGTCATTGTAGTTATTTATATAGTCATGGTAGTCATTTATTTTAGTCATTGTAGCCATTTTATTTAGTCATGGTATTCATTTATTTAGTCATGGTTTAGTCATTTATTTAGTCATTTATGAATTAATGTTTTCAGGTCTCTGTTCTTGCATTTAAAAGGAAGTTGGATGATTATTTCTACTTGTTGTATGGTAGAGTAAGGCACTGGCTTTGCATTTTCTCCTTGCTCTTTATTTGTTCATAAAGGAAATGCTTTTGTAGCTTCCAATTATGTTTCACAAGAAAATAGCATGGTTACATTAGGGAAATTAATGAAATTAAGATGAAAATGGTTAAATTTGAAATGGCCATTGGGATTTTAATCTCACGTGGAATTTTAATCTTACTTCCAACCATTGAGATTTTGAAAGAGAAATCTGATGAATGGTCGATTTGTTGAAGTGTTTGTAAATCAGACTTTTCCCTATAACAAAATCACTGGAGGGCTTTAAGCATTGTTGCTTCACACTACATAATTATTTTTATAGAAATTAACTCATTTAATTTTTTTCTTAAACACCAGATACAAGGAAATATAAAACTCATAAATCTACAAAATCATCATCCCTAATACATAGCCAATAATATATGTGAAATTGATTTTTATAAATAGATTTACATGAAGAATACAACATAAAAATAATTTTGTAGCAAAATAATATCATTTAGATCTATAGATGTAAAATTAGATTTAGAAGAAAAAAATAATTAATTAAATTCAGATTGTTTTTAGATTTAAACAAAAAAAATTACCCTCTACAAATTTTAAAATGGGAATAGAGTCATGCAGAGGTCTGTGTAAAACTATTGTTGCCTACAAAATTAAATCTATGTTTCAAAATATTTAAGTTTCAAAAATAATAATAATAAGCAGGCTTATTTGGTGACTACAAAGGACATGTTTATGTAAAAACAACAAAATAAACTGCAAGAAATATATTCTTACATCTATATGAATTCAATGCATAGGGAGGCCTCCTCCCAATGATGAAATCTCCTTCCTCTTGCTACATACAGTGAAATTGTTATAAATAAACAACAAAGGAAAAAACAAAAACCCTCATTCTTCTTGTGCAACTAGAAAAAATCGTGGAAATTGTAGCCATAAATCTCTTTCTCCCCTGTGTTTCCTATCTCCTCTCATCCTACAAAAATGAGAAAAATGATTAGGGAAAGTGCTCATATATTTGTTCAATTAGAGGGAAATGAAAGGAAAATTTAGGACAACATAGATTGAAAATAGGTTTTCTATTGAGATCACCAACCAAAATAATATGCATCCAAAAAAATATTACAACATAAATAATATATTTTAAGTACCCATCGCCAAAATGAATGAAGAAAATTAGGTGCCCTTTTTAAATGGACGTGAAATTTACTTTCAATGTGGTTAAACTAATCTCAACCTGCTCATCATTTTTCTCTGCCATTTTGACTGTTTTCATGGATTTTACCTAATGTGAAAATATGGTTTCATGAGGGTTTAAGAGTATGTTTACTAAATGAAAATTACTAAAAAGATCCTACTAGTGAGCACAGATTTAGGTTTTAACATTATGAACTCTGTCCTACTTATTAATTTTCTTTTATTTTATAAATTATAATTTTCATTATTTAATTATTTGAAGATTTTTTATAATGTTTTAATTTAAATCACTTGGTACATAAATTTAACTTATTTATGTCTTGAGTCTCAAAATTGATTATTTATTATTTTAATAAAAAGTAATTATAAAAAATAATTATATTATTAATTATTATTATATATTATATTCTCTCACAAAACTATTATATATATAACATTTTTATAATTATTAATTAATAACTATTATATTCTTATTTAATACAAAATATAATTAATATATTATATATTTTATATAATACAGATTAAATTATATAATTATATACAATATAATTGTATTTATAAATATATATAATAGTATATATAAGTTATTATATTTACTATTATTATTACTATTATTACTACTATTAATTTACTATTATTATTACTATATATTTTTTTAATTTTTCCCGCTTATATTACTGTGGTATTCCACTCTATGTACACTGAGGGTTGGTGGTGGTTTTACTCACCTCTACAATTCTGATGCGGTGATGGAGCCTTGCAATATAACGAAGAAAAATTAAAAAATAAATCTATATTATTTTTTTAATTTTTCAATATTTACTGTTATTATTACTATTATATTTACTGTTATTTACTACTATATTTACTACTATTATTTACTACTATTATTACTATTATTTACTATTATATTTACTATTATTTACTACTATAGATATATTTAAATACAAAAAATATATATAATAGTATATATAGGTTATATTACTACTATTATAATATATAAGAATACAATAGAATCAAAATAGCATATATATTTTTATATAGATCAAATTAAATAATATTAATTACTACTATTATAATATTATATAATAGAATACAAAATATTTAATATAAGTATGAAAATATTATAATTAACAATTAATAAATTTCTATATCAATCAAATTAAATTAATTTATTAAAAAACTGATAGTTTAATTGATCCACAAACAAAAAACTATAGAATTCATATCGCGTGACACTCCCGCCAATCATTTTCTCAAATAGTTTTTAAAATTTTATCTAATTTGTATACTCATGACTAACTGTTAGTCATTTTTATTTGTGTGACTAAATAATTTTTTACCCGATGACCAAATTAGTCATTTATTTACTCATTTGTAGCCATGTTGCAAAAAACTAGTAGAATTTAGTCATTTTTTAGTTGTTGTGACTAAAAGTTTTGGTCACCTAGTCATTTGTTTTCCAAATTCCACTAATGAATTGAAGGCCCAATTGCAAGAACTATTGAGAAAGGGGCTTATTCAACCTAGTGTTTCTCCTTGGGGTCCATCAGTTATCTTTGTTAAGAAGAAGGATGGAACCTTGCATCTATGCATAAACTATCGGATTTTGAACAGGGTGACCATAAAGAATAGATATCCTCTTCCAAGGATTGATGAGCTATTTGATCAAATGAAGGGAGCAACAGTGTTCTCTAAAATAGATCTTAGATTCAGTTATCACTAGTTGAGAATAAAATAAGAGGACATCTCTAAGAGTAATTTTCAAACTCAGTATGGACACTACAAGTTCACAGTGGTGCCCTTTGGCCTAACCAATTCACCAACAACACTCATGAATCTCATGAATAGTGTATTTAGAGATTGTCTAGATGATTTTGTCTAGATCTTTATGGATGATGTCTTGATTTATTCCAAGTTCATCAAGGAGTATGAAAAACATTTGAGGATAGTCTTATAGCATCTCAGAGAGAAGAAGATTTTTGGAAAGCTATCCAAGTGCTCAGTTTTTCAAGAAAAATTCCATTACCATAGTCAAATCTTATGAGTGGAAGGAGTCTTTGTAGATCATAAAAATATTAAGGAAATAGTAGAATGGCTAGCACCTCAGAGTGTGACTAAAGTTCTGAGCTTTATGGGATTAGCAGGATACTACGGGAAGTACGTATAGGGATTTTCCTATAATGCATCCCTATTCACATCTCTGCAAAGGAAAGGGAAAATGTTTAAGTGGAAAGAAAAGTGTGAGCAAACATTTCAACTCCTAAAAGAGAAGCTCACTACAAGCCCAATTTTGACTATACC
>VDFB02095589.1:0-30086 GCA_007258455.2 Sequoia sempervirens | reverse complement strand
AATGGCCTATTGGCCAGAGATCTCCACTCGGTAGGAGATCATATTGAACACAACATGTCATAGTGATAGGATCATTCGGTGAGACTGAAGCAAGGTCACAGCGACCTGAACTGTTCAACAAGATTCAAACTGCTAGTCGGCCAGACACAAAAGATGTCACACTGACTTGGCCCTTTTAGAGGTTTCAGCCTGCGGAGATTGAGGCATATATTTCCAACACTCGCACTTCTAGATCCACTTGTAAACCTGTTGTTTTGTCCTCAATTGTCAATTATCTTGCATTTTATATATTAGGGCATATAGGATCATTAGTTTGATAATTATAAAATATTTCAAATCCATTCTAATTCCCTATTAGATGTAGATTCAGGTTTGAATGGCTCACCATTAGGGTTGAAAGTCAATCTTTCCACCTTGTGATCTATATGCTAATGAAATTTGGAAAAAGGTTCCCATTGAATCCTAGGTTCTTTAGATTTAAGAACTAGGATCCCCTTTCTTATGTTTCATTTTGGTTAACTCGGCATGTTAACACTATAGAATTTATAAAATTGGGAGTTTTTCAAACCCTAGATCTAGGTTTTTCCTTTCATTGCTTTGCATTTCTCATTTAGGGTTTCATCTTTGCATCATAAATTTTGTGCCACATATTGCATTATATAGATTGCATTAGAGTCATCTTTAGATCATATTTACATTTAATTTTCATTCATTAAGTGGTTAAAAATATGAAATTGTTCATTTCATGTAAATTGCATATTTCATTTTAGCTCAAAAACAAGTAAAAAAATTGCATAGTTTTGTTTCAAAAATTACATCAAAAACATCATTTTCTAGTTGTGGCATCTTAACATCACTTAATTATTGCGTTTTAGATCTAAAATTTGCATTAAAAAAATTAAAATATTTTCACCTTTATTTCACACTTGCATTTGGCATTACCTTATCCTACATTGAGTAAAAACTGGAAAAACAATCACTGATTAACCTGTTTGCAACTAGAGAAAGAAACATTAAACAACATAAAATTTCAATTTTTCAATTTTTAGAACCTTGTACAAAGACACATTCACCCTCGAGTGACCCTATCCATGTACAAGTGTCTCAGATAGCTTTTGTACAAACTTTTGTCTTTGTATTATCAATCCATTTCTTCCTGCAATTATCTGATTTAAAATTATAAAAAAATGTTATTACATATGCAATCTACAATTGTTGTTTTTCTTTATTTTTTACATCTTTGGGAAAAAATTGCATTTTGGTATTGAAAATCATCAAATTTGTAGTACAATTGTTTACATTTTCTAAAGCATTGCATAATTTGGGCAAAATAGCTTTTGTTTTTGCAATTTGTAACCTTAGGTTGTTACAACACATTGAAAAATTCATATGGCAAGTGGAGGAATGTTTCCTTTTCAAGCATATTTTTTTCATAGGGAATCACATCGCTTGTATGACTGTAACCTCTATACTTATGAACATAATCTAAGGAAAATAAATGAAACCATTGAAAAGAATGTTAGTTACCCTCCTAATATCTCTTCCATTTGTGAGGATGTTTTGATACAAGAGGATGCAATCATTGACAATCATGATAATTATATTTTTTCTTCTCCCAACACCTCTCCTATTTGTGATGAAGTTATATTGGTGTTAGAAGATACAATCCTTGAGCATCATGAGAATTGTGTTTGTTTCTCTCCCCTACCTCTCCTACTTGGGAAGATATTATTGGGCATAAATATGAAAAGATAGCTTTCTTAGATGAACATGCTAAGGTCACCTTAGATTCTCCCTCGATAGAAGGTTATCAAAAAGTAGGTAACTCAGTTGAGGTTATGAACTCACAAGTAACAATTGGATCTCCTTTAATTATTAGACCTCCTAAGTCACCTCCAATCACAGGACCACCTTAAAAAAAACCAAAACCTCTAAGTAGTATCTTGAAATTTGCAAGGAAACTCACTAGTAAGCATGTGTCATAGCAACCAAGTTATAAAATAGTTGATCACACATATAACATTCCTTAGTGTAGTGGTAGAGAGTATCATGTTGAGCAAATTCATCATACTCTGAAAAACATATCCCTTTGGGATTTTATTCAAACATCACCTACATACAATAGGATGCTCCAGGAGATTTTTCAAAAATATGATGTACAATATTTTGTTAAACTAAATGATGTAGCCACCTCATTTGATTGTATGCAAGTGACAAAGTAGGATATTAAATTCCCTCAACATGAATTATCCTCACTTGAGATACAAAATAAACATGAGGCCTTAATGATAAAGGTGATCATCAATGAAATTGTAGTTAGGCATACTCTCATAGATAATGGAGTGGATCTTAATGTTTGTAGCATTGATCTCCTAGATAAAATTGGTACGGACAAGAATCTTATACAAGCCAATGGTGTTAATATTTGTGGCTTTGACAATGTTAATAAGCAACCTTTAGGAATAATCGTATTACTCATTGAGGTTGGACTCGTGGTTTTACCTGCTCTTTCCCATATCATGTCAGGACCTCTTTCATACAACCTTATCCTAGGTAGACCATGTATTCATGCCATGAAGGGATTACCATCTACTCTTCACCATTAGATGAAGTATGATTATAATAACAATATATACATGATTGAAGTAGATGAACAAAGTTATAATGGACAAGTTCAACATGATCATAACACTTCCAACTCTCTCAATACTTTGATTCCAACTTGAAAGGTAGAACCTATATAATTTGATGATACTCCTAATTGTCTTTAACCTATAACAAAAATCTTAGATGATGATGTTGTTCATTATATTTTTAACCCTCCTTTATGGGAGAGTGAAAAATTTCCCAATCTAAACTAAAATAGTCATGTGTCTCATTCGATCAACTTGGTTTTATATCAACAACATCACCCCTTGGTGGTGATGGGGGATCTTCAACTCCCATCCCACATGAGAGGAAGATGCATAACTTTAAAAAAAAATAAAAAGGATTTGTGTGCTCAAGAAGAAGCCAATATTTGCATAACCGTGTAGATAAAATATCTTCATCTAAGTTGGAAGCACATTATGGTCATGGATACAAAATTCTTTCTAAACATGGATGTAATAAAAAAAATGAAATAAAATGATAGGTATCAAATGAAATCTATACCATACTTTTCCAAGTAGGGTCTAGGTTTCCAACCTTCATCTCCATCCTCATCTAATGCTTGATCATCTACTATGTGTATGACATCTTGTGATAAGAAAGAATTTTTTTCTTCACAAGAGAAAGAAATGTCCCCTACTTTTTATCAAGAGAATATCTTGTTTAGGCTTCTCAAATCCCACCTGATTACTCTTCCTCCAAGAACACAAAATAAATTCTACAAAAAATATTCATTTTGTGCATAACATTGAGTGCATCATCATTCTGCCAATGAATATAAGGCCTTGAGTCATAAAATACATTTTAAGGATTGTGGTTCTCTTCCATGTGTTGATGCACCTGATTCCTATAATCAATAATGATCTTCATCCTATCATGTTGCTCATCACTTTCTAGCATTTTTAGCTTTATGTGGCTTGCTCATTGTCATTCATGGTGTTTAAAATCTTAAGTGTAACCATATTTTTCATGGAAGCGACATGATGGTCATTGGTGCAGTTATCCTTGTCTCTATGCTTGGGGGGAAATGATAACTTGTTTTGGGGAGGCATGCATTCTTTTCAAGGACACACTCTTCCCTTGTTTTCTCCTAAAATACCAACATATAAATATTTTGACATTTTAATGGGGGTAATATAGTCCCCCACTCATTGTTTGCATAAGAAATGTTCCCTTCTTAGTGATGATAGCATACATCTCCTAGAGAGTGTGACCTTGTTAATCAAAGTGTGGCTTTCTTGATCCATGTTAAGTATCACTTTTTTGGTAATTTTAGGCTTAATGTCCCATAATAGTATGATCCTTCTTGGCATATGATATTCCTCTTGGTGGTAATGCTATGGTTTGCATTCCCTTCCCTAAGGTGCAAATCTATTATTCCTCAACTATTCCTCTCTTATTAGTGATTTCAAGTGTGATGTTCCCTAAGGTGTGACCTTCCATGCATTAAGTAAAACCTTTTTTATTATCTTTATTGTTTACCTTTTTTTCATTTAAACCTTGTCATAATCATGGTCATTGAGCATAATAAAATTGTTTTCCAGTGGATTCATGTATTACATGAATGTCTAGCATAATGAAGCTTGATATCCTTGTGAATCATTTATATTCTATGAGTATCTATCATAATGCAGCTTGCTAGCCTTATGAAGAAATTATATTCCATGAGTGTCTAGCATAATGCAGCTTGCTAGCCTTGTGAAGTAGTTATATTCCATGAGTGTCTAGCATAATGTAGCTTGCTAGCCTTGTGAAGCAATGATCATTTTTGTGGCACCTTATCAAATTTATTAGGGAGTATAACTTTTGGTATGGATTGAGAAATGAGTACATACATGTAGACCTAGTTCATCCTTCCCATTTAAGCCACCCCTTTTATGAGAACATACTTTGTAGACCTAGTGTGTGTTTCTCATCCTTGCCTTGGGGGCTCACCCAATGAATATTAAACTTCACAATCTTGTGTGATTAATGTATTTCATGGTCACCTAGCATAACATAGCTTTCTTTCTAGTGGAACCATGTGGCCCGTGAGTGATGCATATGACTTCAATCCTCATGGGAGAATTCATTTATTTGATGGATGACATTTGGTATTTGAGACAATTTAAGACCGAGGTCTCTTTACCTTACCGACTCAAATCCCTTTTAGTACTAACCTTGTGTTTTTTGTGTATTTTTCATGAGTTTACACTGTGTTTTTTTGCATGTCATCATCATCTATATGTTATGTTCATGTGTTTTCATAATGTATGCTTCATTTTTTTGACATGTATTTTTGTGTATCTCATCTTTTTGCATATCAAACATGCATGTGTGTTCCTTTCTGACTATGTTGGTTTTCCATGGGATATTAGATCCTAGGGGCTTATGCAACCTCCTTGATCCTTTTTCATCCTATATCTTCGAGATTCATGCATTTGGACCCCTCTTGACATATATTTCTCTACTTTAGTGTGAGTCTGAGCGTAAGTTCATACTCTCACTAAGGTGGGGGCTAAATGTAGTGTAGAAAATTGTATACCTTTACAATTTCACACTATTTTTGGGCCCCTTAATTTAGTGGACTTAATTAAGCTTCTAATTTTCCAAATTATGCATTCCAAAGGAAAATTCTTACCTTTTTTTGAAAGGGGAACCAACATTAAATAAACGCATTTAATAATTAAATTTCCTTAGATCATGTGTGTCATGGAAGTATAGACCAAGACCCATTTGCCCATGTGGGTCCCCTTTATGAGCCAAGAACCAAATTAAAATATGTTTTTGGCAGCATTTTAATAATCAAAATTCAAATTCTAAGTGTCATATTTTGGAATCTAATTTTTAGGAAATTAGATAAACACCTATAAATATAGTATTTTTATCATTTTAAAGATAAGGAATAATTTGGAGAACTTATGATCAAAAATTATTTTCAAGATAATAATTGAGCATTCAAGAGAAAAATTATCAACCATTTGTAGCAGTAATAAAGATCCTAACATCATGTAAAATTCTATGCATGTTCATGTTGTCTTGTGAAGGCTAACAAGTGTTGTAGGTCTTCATGCATTCAAGCATTCAAGCAAATCAAGAAAGTAAGATCCAATTCCCTTGAAGTGATGTGTATTTCTTCATCCCTTCAAGGAAGCCATTGAAGGGTGGTGAGTTGCAACAAATTATTCATTCATCATTTCCCTCCTTTCCATTAAGGTTTTTTTCTTTGGAATTTCCATTGTAAAAGTAGGAACAATATTCATGAGGTTTGACTGAGGCAAACCCCTATGTGGCACAAAAAAAATTCCCTCTTTTTGTATGTGTAGATTACAGGTTGAAGAAAGATTGGAGAGATCTTGAAGAGCAATTTTGCATTGTTGCATTTGTTGTCATAAAAGTTTTCAAGACACAAAAACTAAGTTCTGAAATGTATTTTTGACATTCTAAAAAATTTGCAAGTGGAAAATAGAAGCTCAGATCCAGCAATAGAGGACCTAGAAAGTTGATCAAGACCAACTTTCAAAGACCCATTTACCATTGGGTGAATGAGTCCTTGTAGGCACATCAAAACCAATTTTTTTGAGTAGGCTCGTTGTGCTCTACACTTCCCAAATCCATTTGCAAACTATTGTTTTTGTCTATTAGTTGTCAATATCTTGCATTTTATGTATTAGGGCATATAGGATCATTAGTTTAATCATTATAAAATATTCCTAATCCATTCTAATTCCCCATTAGATTTAGATTCAAGTCTAATAGGCTTTCCATTAGGGCTTAAAGTTAGTGTTTTCACCTTGTATCTGCATGCTAATGAAATTTGGAAAAAGGCCACTATTGAATCCTAGGTTCTTTGGATTTAGGACCTAGGATCCCTTTTTCTATGTTTCAGTCTCCAACATTGTAAGAATGAGGAAAATGTTTCTCCTTGGTTTTGCTTGGTGCTTGACTATCTCGTTTTCTATATTGTAGAAGTGACTAACAAAATTTTCAACTAGTTCTTCGAGTGTTTTGATACCTTGGGGTAGATGAGAAAACCATTTTATGGCTTGTCATCCTAAGCTTTGGGGAAATAGGTGTGTATTGTAGGAGATGTCTAAACAAGCTACATAGAAATCTCATATGCGCCCACAAGGATCACCTCTTCCCTTATACTTAAATTTTGGAATTTTAAAGTTGTTAGGAAAAGGTATCATAGGTAGGCTTCTATCAAATGAATAAGGACAAATTTCCTCAAGTGTGTAGTTTTTCTTTGTATTCCCTAGTTGAATATTCTTGATTTTTTCATTTAAAATTTGGATTTGAGATGCCAAGTCATTTTGTTGAGTGTTTAGAGGCTAGTGGGATGTAGTTTTTTTTGGTGTTGTGGGATCGATGATGAATTGTATGATCAATTTTTGTTTTGTGTAATTTTTTGGTTTATTCTATATGATTCATATGGTACGTGTTGGTGTTGTCTATTTTTTTTCCATGTGTAGGGTTATATAGATTGTATGGGGGATGTTGTTATTATGATATGTGTTGTTGTTGTTGGTGTGGGTTTTGTTGTTGTGGGATGTTTTTTTGTTGTTGAGGTATGGTATATTTTTATTGTAGGACATGTTGTTGTGGTGTAATTGGTTGTTTTTGAATGTATTGTGGTTGGGGTGTTTTTTGAGGTTGTTGAATGTATTGTGTTTGGGGTATTGTTTGAGGTTGTTGAATGTATTGTGCTTATTGAAATGTGTTTGGATTTTGATGAGGGTTATGTTGTTGGTGTATGACTTGTTGTTAAGGTGTGGGTGTTGGTGTAGGATGTGATACACTATAGTTTCCTCATATGGTAGTCATGGAATGTTTTTTGATGATTGAAAATGATGTAGTTTTGGAGTTGGAATGTTGACTTGATTTATGGGGATTATTTATGCTCCTTTTTGTATTTGATTTTTTGTGTTGTATTTATGATAATGCTAGGAAACACAAATGGTGTCGGAGTTAGGGTTGTAAAAGGGTTGTTTATATAGTTTGGCATGTTTGGTTTTGTTTGAATGGATGTGTATGTTGAGGAAGGTGGAATGTTCATATTTGGGAGAAGTGAGTTTTTTTTATCACCTACAAAATTTTTTTTGTATAGTGGATTCGCAATTTTTTTATAAAATGGTATAGAATCTATGTCATATGGTGGCATCATAGGTTGACTTGGTATGTTTGGTATGGGTGGTGGTATTTTTTCAATGATAGTGTGCATTACAGGAATGTTCTCATGTATAGGAACACTAGTTGGCATGACATTTGTTTGAGCTTTTTCTCTAATGGTTTTGACATTATAAATAACGGGTAGTTTAGCACCATTTTTTGCAAGTTTAAGAAAGTAAGATTTGGGATCCATGGAAATAAGGGAATCAAGTTTACTAGATAATGAGGGATCTTGTTGTATTTCCAAAATTTCTTCCTTAATGAATTCACTAGATAACTTGGCTTCATTGGTAATGTCGTTTATGAGGATGATTTGATATTGTGATTGTTGACATGATTGTTGTTGGTTTGATTGTTGTGGTTTTTAATAGGCACATGGATCGAATATATCACTAGACATCTCAAATGTGGTATTGATAGTAGTCATAGCCTGAATGGTAACATTTAAACTACTTGGGTTCGACTCCATGATTTTCTTATGTTGGGACCTTGTAATAGGTATATAATGAAATGAGCTTATGGAAAATGGGATATAAGTGGTAGTTGACTATGTGATGTTGATGTGGGTTTTGTTTTAAGATTGGACTTAGAAGAGCTATACTAGATCGATTTGGACAAAGCTTTGATGTTGATGATGTTGGTTTGATGGGAGATATGAAAACCTCCAAAAATAAAATTTAAGCTAGATCTATGTTTGATATGGTGCTAAAGGATGTTCTTTACTTGTACTAGACTAATGAGCTCAAGCAAAGGGATGATGGTGAGTTTATCAAATTAAGGGTAAACAAGACCTCTAAGCTAATTTCCCCATTGATTTTGATGCTAATTCAACTATGTACTTAAAAATTATTGTTTTCCAAGAAAAAGATAAACTAGGAGATAGGATAGGAGATCTAAGAAAGACTTATGACTAATTTTAGTTGCTGGTGGATTTGATGTTTTATTGATGATTGAGATGTCATTATTTTTCTAAAATATATAGAGTTGTAACTCTAAAATTCCAAGATAAAGAAATGGAAAGAGATGAGGGTGAAAAAAAAAATTGTTGTATATGAATGAGGCATGTTGGTTATAGGTCTACTACAACATAGGTCTTAGATCCTAGTTTGATTTTCTATTAAATTTTGGAGACTAGAAATTCAAGGATTCTAGAAATTTGATTTGATAGTCAAATGCGTCTCTTTATATTTCAAAATTTTCATTGTAATTATCAAACATGTCACAAGATGTTAAAAGTGGTGCACTTCCCCCTATCAAACGTGGTAGGATATGGAAAAAGTGTTAAACCATGACAAAAGAAGCACTAGGTTTACCAAAAGTGTTGATATGTTTTAGAAGCATCACTATGCAAAACCTAGCATTTTGAACTGACAGAGAATTTTTAATCAAAAATATTGATTTGCACAAAAGCATCAATTTGCAAAGCAAACACATTGTTGTGTTTTTAGAAAAAGTGTTGAGTGTTAATAGAAGCATTACAAAATTATCAAATGCACCACAGTGGCTACAAAAGTGTCATTGTAACACAAAAGTGTGATTCTACAACTAAACCTAAAATTTGTCTAAGGTTTTTTACTAATTTGATTGTTTTGAAGACTGCTTTGAATTTTTTTTGTCTAGAAAGAGATAAATCACACAATAGAGAATGGAATGTAAAACTAAATCCATGGTGTATTTTGGATAATTTTATGAGTTTAATGAAAAACACAAGATAATGGCTATTCATCGATCTTTACAAGAAAACACATCAAGTAGCATAGCCCAATTAGTAGTAAAAGGTGTATTGACTTAGTGGAGGCCCACCCATCGAAGTGTAATACATTCAAATGAATGAGTAACTAGGGTATGTTAAGGTCATCTACCACCCTAACACCCGTAACCTTGGAAGGATGAGGTCCTAACAAGGAGTGAAACAAGAAAAGAGTACATGGTGAGTAAATTCAACATGATACTCTACCCTATACCACACTAAGCCAACAACTGATGGTCTCAAAGGCTTCTAAAAAATAACATTTGTAGTGTTTCCATGAATAGTAAGCCCATCTAGGGATGCCCAAGTCAAGGGGGTCTCCCCTCTTCTCTTCACCTATACATGTCATGGCAGGCCAAGGGTTGCGATGCTTGGTTTATAGGACGTTGGCCACACCTAGAGATACAAATTTTGTTCTCCCCCCTTTATATACTCTTCTAATAAATGTGGTTGAGGTTGTCTTTGAGGTGATGAAATCCTCAAGTAGACCTATTAAATTAAATAGAGATACTAGTGTTTCTAATTCTCAAAATCACACATAGCACAAGAGAAGATCATACTTTTCCAGTATTCCTTAGGTGTACAAGACGTGCAAACTAGTAGCATAAGGAGAGAACATATGCACCAATACTCTACCAAACATGGAAAACGCTTCTTTAATTAAATCCAAATTCAAATGTGTGTTTAGCATATATTATCATTGATTTCAAAGGTGCTCAGTGATGTCAAAGGAGTAATGTAAGTAGTTCAGTGAGAATTAAATGTAATCATACTTGTTGAAACCAAGGTATAATTTTTTCATGTTATATCAGTGTGTTTGAGAAAATTAAGAAGATTGTTGTAGTATGCTTGTAGTATCAAACTGCACCTATTCATGCTAATAGGGGTAATCCAGAAATCTGATCCAGAATGTTGAGGCCAATTTCCCAGCCAGAGAGATTTTTTTGGCAACATATTTATGATTTGTATATCTTCTAAATGCAAGTTTTTTTCTATGATTTGAAAGGAGAGTATGTCTACATTTTTTCTATCGTATTCCATAGTTTTCAAGATTTATGTTCAGTGAGCAAAAAGATTGAAGTGGCAAAAGCATCTCTATGTTGGTTAGTTAACCAGTTGGTGTTTTGAAACTAGGCAACAATGGCTTGTAGCCTGTGACCTCTGGAGGTAGCATGGGATGGTGAAATAGGTCCTAGTTAAGGTTCCTGGAGGATGCGTATGATATCATTTTCTTTTGGTTACAACAAATTTGATTTAGGACTACCCACTACACGTTTCATGTAAATTTCAATTTAGGTCCACCTTATTTGACCTAGTTATTCATGAAAGGTGTCAAGGGACTCCTGGATGACTTGAAATAATGTTAATGCAATTATATGTATATAATCATCATATTTTTAGATCCCACTTGAACTATGTAATGTGTGTGGTGAGTGTATTGTGTGAGCAAGATTAATTCAATGGGAGTTACATCTCAATCATTATGCACCTGTTATCACCTAATAGTGCATCCTTATTGAGTTGCAAAACTCAGTCTACTAGTGAAACATTGGATCTCTTCTAGTTTTTTAGGTCACCTATAATGGAAGAAAACTGCGAACGAGGGTTGGTTCCCCTTAGTGTACTTGCCATTGTCACAAGAATATTGCACTCTTTAATAACCACTTCATACTACCATGAATCTGCTCATATATGATGTGACCTGATGACTTCCTATAGACTATCATTGATTCCTAGGTGAATCTACCCCTTTGATCACCTATTGCTTGCTATTACGGGTCTGTTGTTAGAAAATTTAATTTAAGTATTTGTTACCATTAGCATCTGTGTATTAATTGTGCTCTTTTGAGTTTCAATGATTGTACCTATATTGTTACTTGCACACATATGACTGTCCTTTTGATTTAAGGGGCTATCATTGAACTTTAATCCTTTTCAATATCAAACCTACTCCTTTTTTGAGTGACTATCATCATCTTGGGCTATCCTAGGCACATAATGATGAATTATCCCTCAAAACAATACCCTTGTAGGTTGCTCTTTACACAGGGACTGTCACTTGTCATTGATGATTTCCATCATGAAAAAAGACTGAACTTCATTATTTTTCCTTAGCATTGTCCCTTTGAAAACCATTACTCTATCTGCACTTCATGGCTAAAAAACATATCATTTCCCTATTGATATTCATTGCAGGTTGTCACAATCTCTAAAAACTGATTTATATAAACTTCCCTTTCAATTTTTTGCCTATTGTCATTTTTCCCCAAGACAACTATCTTATCCCTTTTCCTTTGTAGAAACTTTATCTCTTAACAAAGTGACTGCCCTTCTCTTGATCTTAATTCTCATGTTATGAGATAATAATGCTTGTGTAAAAGCCCACTGTCCTTCATGTAACCAATGTAGCTTGAATATTATTCTAATGACATTGTCTTAGCATGCAGATCACTGTTTGACTATCACTATGTGAGGTCACTATCCTAACCTCTATGTATACCCTCCATTGATAGCAAAGACTAAGATGATGTTATTTATGGCCAAGAACTAACACTCCTTTGATCTCATTGGATTATCAAAACAAAATACCTCTGCCTCCTATAATCACAAACCCTTCAACAAGTTGCCTGCATCCATAGATCCTTCTATTCATACAACTCCTTTGGAATAAAAAATTCATATGCCAAGTTCATGCAAGAATGATGCAGAGTTGGTCCATAAAAAGGAAAGAAAAAGGTGTCTCCATGTGTTTCCCTACTTTTTGACCTTGCAAAAATGCTTCCTCTCCTCCCTAATTTGTAGCATCCCAAAAGTCATAAGTAGAAGAACATAAAATCTCATAGGAAAAGCAATTTTCCATGTGATTAGAAAATTTTAAAGAACATAAAGTCATGTGATTCAGCAATGAATGTTTGTAATTCCTTTTGACTGCAAGAGTAATAGTCATTCTACAAGGTTTTATGTCTTTTAGATTATGGACTGTTAAATAATTTTCAGCTTGCCACTTTTTAAGACCTTCTTGGCACATTTGCTTGAATCAAGCTCCTCTTTAATATAGCTATTAATATGGGCCATAAATGCAATCTCTCAAATTTTCTATCAATGAAGGGTATACATAAAGGTTAGGACAATGACATCACATAGTAATAGTCAAATAGTGATCTTCACACTAAGACAATGTCATTAGAATAATATTCAAGTTATAGTGGTTGCATGAAGGAGAGTGGACTTTTACATAGGCACAGTTATCTCATAACATGAGAGTTAAGATCAAGAGAAGGGAAATCACTTTGTCAAGAGATAAAGTTTCTACAAAGGAAAATGGATAAGATAGTTGTCTTGGGAAGAAATGACAGTAGGCAACAAATTGAAAGGGCAGTTTATGTAAGTCAATTTTTAGATATTATGACAATTTGCAATGAATATCAATAGGGCAATGATATGTTTGTTAGCCATGAAGTACAGATAGAGTAATGGTTTTCAAAGGGATAGTGCTAAGGAAAAACAATGAAGTTCAACCTTTTTTCATGATGACAGTCATCAATGACAAGTGACAATCTCTTTGTAAAGTGCAACCTATAGGGGTATTGTTTTGAGGGAAAATTCATCATTATGTGCCCAGGATAGCCTAAGATGATGACAGTCATTCAACAAAGGAGCAGGTTTGATATTGAAAAGGAGTAAATTTCAATGATAGCCCCTTAAACTAAAAGGGCGGTCATATGTGTGCAAGTAATAGTATGGGTACACTCATTGAAACTCAAAAGGGCACAGTTAATACATAGATGCTAATGGTAGCAAATACTTAAATTAAATTTCCTAATAGAAAATCCTTAATAGCAAGCAATAGGTGATCAAAGGGGTAGATTCATCCAAGAATCAATGACAGTCTATAGGAAGTCATCAGGTCATAGTGTATATGAGCAAATTCATGGTAGTATGAAGTGATTATTAAAGAGTGCAATATTCTTGTGACAATGGCAAGTACACTAAGGGGAACTAGGCCTCTCTATAGGTTCTCTTCTGTCATAGGTGACCCACAAACCTAGAATAGATCCAATGTTTCACCAGTAGACTAAGTTTTGCAACTCAGTAAGGGTGCACTATTAGGTGATAACAATTTTTGGCTCACCTAATGGGACAATTGAACAAACTCGGTTCAAAATTTGTCCTATCACTGTTGTTATTTGGTGTGTATGTCAGCAATATCTTCCTTTGGAAGCATAATATTCACACACTTGGAAACTCTAAGATCAAACTCTATTGGCTCAAGTAGGCTAAGTGTTGGTGTGTGCTTAAATTTTGTAAAAATTGATCTTGATTATTCTTATTTTAAGAATTTTTCAAGAAATTTTCCAGCTTTTTGAATGCTTTAATATGTCAAAATTTCATGGACAATTTTCCTTTTTCACCTCCATTCCATGAAAATTATATTCATATACCTTCTTACCAACCATACCAAACAAAACAACTTGCTATGTTTTATTCCAAATGAACCTATAATAGTAAGTTATCAGCATTCTCATCATCCTTACCACCTACCCACTCCTACACAACCTTTTTGGCAACCTTCCAATAAGTTTCAAGAAGTCATTGCTACGATAAACTAGCCTTGTTATCTTCATAGCCAGCCCCAAGATACAGATAATATGGGGATAAGTTGCATCAAAAACATATTAATAGGCTTCAATAAGCAATTGGATGACATCAAGAAATAACAAGAATTTGATTTGCAACTAGAGGAATTGGCTTACCAAGCCTATGAATACCAACAAGATATGGATATAAAAAGGAAGCAATATGAGGAGTCTCTTGCAAAAGAGATTTATGTCAGATAAGAGTAAATGATTTTGTTTCTTTCCCAAATATAAAAGCTTGAGTCCGAATAAACCTCTTGCATTCCAAATCAGCTTGTGGAAGAGGAGGCTCCTAAGTACAAGTTTCCAAGTTTCAAGCAAGATAAGTCCCTTGAATTCTCAAGCAAGTGTGCTAAATTTGAAATACCAAGTTTTAGGAGTATTTTTCCATTATGAAAACATGTGCTTGAACAAATTCAACCTACTATTTCTCATGAAGAGTCTCCTCAAGAGCTTTTCCTACCTCAAGAGACTCAAAAAACTCCTCAAAATCATCCACCAAATCAGTCTTCTCATCCTAGCACCATTTTTTTTACAAAGTGGACCTATTGTTTATCAAGATAGTTGGTTTAATGACAAGCAGGAGGAGTTTTCAGAGGTAAGAGAGTAACAACTTGCAATAAATGAACTAGCACATGAGGTAGAAAATAAAAAATTAGACTTCTTTCCAAGGGATGATGAGTATGATCAAATAGAATAGTAGGTTGAAAAGGAAGTAACAAGGGTTGAATGTGAAGTGTTGACTAATTTTTTTGATGAAATCCCATCTTTTGTTGAAGATGAGAATATGTCTATGTCAAAAAATCAAGAGGTAAAACCCATAAGGTGGTCAAACCATATTGATCCTTGTTGAATTGCAAGTGACACCCCTGAGAAGGCATAGTGATAACAAGAACAAAGGCCATGAGAAAGACAATCCAAAATGTATGAAAAGAAAACAAGTGAAATAGAAGGAAAGGAAATTCGTAAAGTTCTTGAGCTTTTGGAACCTTTTATCATGGGTCATGGAATTAGAAACCATCATTGTTGTCACCTTTACCATGGCCAATGGAGGAGGCAAGCCACCTGACTAGAAGGTTTTTTCCAAAATCATCAAAGATGATCAATAGGATAGTCATTATGTGAAGTCGCAATGAAGTCAAATATAAGACAAGGACAATCATACACCCTATTACTAGAGTTTAGACTTATGAACATAGCCATGGTGAACAAGTTGTGCAACTATTGACTTGTCAAAATACAAGGGTCTTATATGGGTAGTATTCAAGATCATGAGAATGAGAGAGGCAGTCTTGCACAAAGGAGCATCCACCTTACTTATGAATGGAGAGCATTCATACCCAAGTGAGTTGCACGGTGCAAGTGTGATGAGAACAATGTATGAAAGCATAGGATATGCACAAATGTACATGGCAGTTTTAAAGGAAAAAATCAAATGGAAGAGGTGTGATGATAATTGAAAGTGTTGATTAAGTTTCAAGCTCATGAAACTTAAATGCCCATGCCTAAATCATGAGCAACAAAAGTCAATAGTGGCAGAAAGATGAGTGACAGTAATAGTAATGCTTGAAAAACTAGTGGCAATATAATTTCAATAAAACCTATTACAAATATGAATAGATATAGGAGTAGTCATTTGAATTGGGTGAATGGGTAGTTAGCAATGCACAGGGTTTAGGGACTATTGACAGTTTGAAAACATTAATGACAGCCTAATAGATGGTAAAAGATAAAGCCAAGAAAATACCAATGGATGAAACATGTGTCCATTAATAGCCCTAAAACCTCTCAGCACCTTCTTAATGGATTTAATCATCTTCAAGTCACTTGTCACATGACTTAAAATAAGGGAGAGTGCAAGCTTGGTATTTTAGAAGAGTTATAGACAATTAGAGGCAGTTCAACCAATCATCCACCTATTTATCAAATTAAGATCAGCAGTTGCAAGCTTTTGAGGGAATTAGGGTGACTTGGATAGCAGTTTGAAGAAATACAAGGGGTAGTTGCAAATATCTAGGGGAGAGTTGAGTCGGTCAAAATTATTTTCAGGCATCTAGGAGCTAAAGTTTCTCACTTCCTTCCTCAATGTATAGCTACACCTACATTTAGAACCAACATTGAAGAGATAGCTAGGCACCCAAAGAAGTTTTTGACCTTTTCAAGTAGTTGTGACACATGTCACATGCTAATTCCAACTTGAAACTAGGATATAGGAAGGGATTGTTTGTAAAGGCACACATATCTTCACTTTACTTAGTTCTTTCACTTTTGCAAATCATTGTAAACTTAGAGAAGTTTCTTTATACCCATTTTTGGTGCATTGTAAGTAAAAAATTTATTTTTATTGCTCATTTTGGAGTTGTGTATTGCAACCTATGAAGGTTATTTCTAGTAAAGAATAGGCATGGTAACTTATTTTTAGACTTGTATGTTTTTTTTAAGTATTTTATATCAAAAAAATAAGTTGTTTTTTACCTTCTCAAAACTATTTCATTTTTCAAGCTTCAAAATGGTTGATGTGATTTCGTGGTGATGCTTCTTTCAGTTGATTTTTGTCTCATTTTCATTTCCTTTATGCAAAAATATGTACTTTTGCAGGTCATTACTTTTGTTTAACTACATGGAGTAGAATTCAAGTTGTGAGAACATTTTCAGCTCCTTCTAAATGATGTCCAAGTTACCAAACCTATTCATGAAATACTTATGAGCAATAGACATGTGAAATTTTGTGTTGTCTATGTCAAATCTTAAATTGTTGATCATGTTATATTCATTTAAACAAGTGCAGGTCAAAATTCATTTGGTGCATCACCTTAGGATCTTAGGTTTTAATTTTCATAGCAATTCCTATCTCTTTCCTTTGCAAGTAGTAGAATAGGTTAGAGTAGGTGATAGTTCCAAGAGAACCAACTCACTTTGGAGGTTAACTCCCACATCTTGATCCCACAATCAAGGGATTTATCCCATGTTTCACCAATAGGTTGAGTTTTACAACTCAGTAAGGGTGCAATACTTGGTGATAATAGCACCATCATCAAAATATCATGGTTTGTGTGGGAGAGTGTCTAAAGGAAGGCCAGATCTTGTGTAAGTTGTGTAATCAACATTGAAGGTGTACAAGATTTATCTTTTTAATCTAGTAGGATAGGCATCTTACTTGTTGAGTTGGTTCTCAAATCTTTGTATTGGGGATTGGTTTCTCTAGTAGTTTGTTGCCTACTTCATGATTTGAATAGTAGCTCCAAGCAAATATTTTCACCGTGGCTTTTCCCATTTCAATTTTCCATGTATATCTTATGTTTATTATGTGAATGTGTGCATCTGTGTTGACTCATTGATAGTAGTTGGTCTGATTCATTTTTTATGATTCATGGTTGAGGATACATGTTGAATTAAAGAGTTTTAAATCTAGATTTGATATACTAATTCACCCCTCTCAGTATATTGTGTGCCCTTCAATTGGTATTAGAGCTAAGTTCCTTTGAAGTAGCTTCACAACTTGAGGTAGATTCAGGATGGCACACTAAGTGGCTTAAGAAGGATTGTCTTCAAATAAGGCACCACTCTTTGATGGTTCCAATCATGTTTTTTGGAAAGTAAGAATATCTAAGTATACTTGATTCCCTTAGGGTTTGAATTTTGGAAATCAGTTGTGGATGGATAAGAGATCCTTGAAAATCCCCAAAGAGACTAGACTCGAAGAAGGCTTGTGAAAATAATGCTAAGGCAAGGAATGTTATTCTATGAAAATTATCTAACTTTGAGTTTGTAAAGTATACTTGTAGGACAACGGCGTAAGGAATAAGTTGTACAACATCTATGAAGGTGGTGACAAGGTCAAACAAGTAAAGATTCAACCCTATAGAGGTTAGTTTGAAAGTCTAAAACAAAGGAAGAGAAAAACATTGTCACATTCCCACTGTTGATGATAGTTTTCAATCCCCATCGAGGTCCTTGAAGAATTGAAAGAAGATATGATTGTAAAAAAAGGTACCTGATCCTTCCCAAAAAAATTGATGCAAAGCTTATGCTATTGAAAAGCTTAAAGATCTGAATACTCTAACTATGAGTAACATGGAATTTTGACTACTTATGCAATGAGAATTGGTGAATGATAATTTTGCAAAGAGGTGCATTCAACACTATTGATTTGACTCAAAATCTGAAAATTTCATTAATTTTGACGCTTATTTTACTCCAGATGCTACCGGGATTTTTCGATACGACATTTGAAACGCCAAATTCTCGATCGGCATCAAGCCGGTTGAGTCAAATTCTTTTGATCGCTTCAAATTTCTCATTAAAAATCGATGAAAAAATACTAACAAATGAATAAATTCGGCCAAACTTTTATTACATTTTGAGTCAAATTTTATCAATGCAAGGTGTCCAAGAAGCAAGATGACCTAGATTCAAGATGGATCAAATTTGAAGAAGAAAAACTTTCTCGTGAAGTTACAGAGGATCCAAAGGGTAAAGTGCAGTTATACTTTTAGGGGAACTGTCATTTTTCATCTTTAAAACAAGTACACATTCATTTTTTAGAATAAGTACCCATTTTAAAGTGGGTGCTCATTCCAAAAAGTTTGAAACTCACAATCCATGTTTTTTCATTTGGATTTAGGCTCAGAAAAGGCATGGTAACCCAATGTTTAGCCTTGGACCTACAAGTACAAGGTCATGGCAATGTTAAGAGAAAAAACTAACTTTGACAATATGGTTAATGGTTTTTTTCAAAATTCTTTTGTGAAATTAAAACCCTTATATATTACTATATATAGTTTTCAATTATGTATTTTTTTTATGATTGGATTATTTTTCTATTTTTAATTAGTATCTAAGGAAACTAGTCCATAAACTTGAAATTTTAGGTTTTTCGTAATTTTTTCATAATTTTTAATTTGTTAATTTTATTGTTAAAAAAATTATATGGCATCAATATAAAAATAATTCTTTACATAATGAAAAAAATAAATTTAGAAAGACAATTAGTTTAGGTCAAATTATTGTGTTCGTACATGAGGGTTTTCAAAAATAGCAATTAGGGCCAATAAATAATTAATAATAAAAAAATATTTAGAAAAAAATTATAAAAAAAAAAATTCATCAATCTTCAATACAATAGCCTAGTATTGGCATGGTGTAATAGCTCTTAAAGGTGGCATTGTTGTTCTTGCCCATATTCAAACCCATGGGGTGGTATTGTTGAATGGTTGTACTCTCGTTCATAACTCCATCAAAAGTAAGCTTACTCCCTGAATAAAACAAAAAGTATTCAATGTAATACAACATTTTCCCAAAAGCAAATTAGAAAAATACTTTATTTAGGTCAAATTATGGCGTTTTGTACATCGCATGGTATGGTCCTAAAAATTCTTTTTAAAAAAGTGGTTTTATACATGCCTATTAAAAATTATTTTGTATCATCCTCGATATTAGAATAAATTGCCATTTGAAAATCCACCAAAATAATAAATTTTATATTACTGATCTTTCTAAGATTGAATGGGTGTTTTAAAATTTTAGTCAACTGAAAAAAATTTCTAAAAAATCAGAAAACACTTCCACTTTTTGAACATTTTATGGACCCAACTTCTTACATTTACCAAAGGTATAAAGGTAAGTTTCCTTTCAAAAAAAAAAAAATTTGATGAAGTAGGTCATTTCATGACTAAGTTTCCATATAAAGAATCTAGAAATGATGAGAAGAAGTCATTTCAAAAAGGGAAAAAAATTCCTAAAAATTAGAAAAGTTTCTTTATCAATGAGGAAGGATACTCATCTAATGATGATGACCAAGCCACTTTTGAGAATGAAAGAGAAAATGCTCTTTTCATGGCTATGGAAACCTCCAAAGAAGATATAGAAATAAATTTTGGAAATGAAAATGATGCAAAAGTAGACCTTGTGGAAGAATTGCTTTGCACTGACAAGGAAATCAAAAGGTTGAGGAAAAGGATTACAAAAGAAGTTGAAACTAAAGACATACTATCTCAAAATCTTGAGAAGGTAGAAAATATGGTCATTGATTTGAAGGTTCAAGTGGAAGAGGCAAAGAGGATTGAAGAAGTTATGACTAAAATATTGCTATCAAGAGACAAGGACTATGAAAAACTTGAAGCAAAGATTGTATCACTAGGGGAAGATCTTGAGAAGGTAAATCATCAATTGAAGTTAAAGTTTGGGAAGAGCACTAATATATTGGATTAGATAATAGAAAGCCATAGATCTCCACATATAAAAATTGGTCTTGGTTTTATAGATGAATAGAAGAATAAGGTGGTTGAAGAACCTATGAAGTTGATTGTTGAGAATCCGAAAAGGAATGGCTCTAGAAGTTCAAAGTTTGAGAAATTTGCAGCAATCAATGAAAGCAAGGTGTTGAATGAAGGATTCATTCAAATGAATAGATAGAATAGAAGATTTGGAAGATTTGGAAGACAAGCATCAAGAGGAAAATGCTACAATACCAAGTTCTATCATTATTTTTTTGTTTATTGTTTTAATTGTAATCATTTTGGTCATAAGGTTGTGAATTGCAGAAAGGATCCAACAAGAAGAAATGATTATGTTAGAAAAAATGCACATACACCCTTGTATAATTTCAATATTATTTGTCACAAATGCAATAACTTTTGACATATTGATAGAAATTGTAGAATTAATTTTGTGAGTCCTATACTAGATAAAAAAAGAGCTAAGTTAGAATGTCAGAATAATGAAACAAATAAGGTTTGGAAGAAGAAACTGGAGGAGAAAAGATTAAAGAAATCTATGGTGGCTCAAACTGCATTGCATGCTCAAAAGGAGAAGAATCTATGGATCGTTGATAGTGGGTGTTCAAGTCGCATGATAAAAGACAAGAGTAAGTTCATGCACTTCAAAAAAAATTATGGGGCATATGTAACTCTTGGTAATAATTATGTTGATAAGATTACCAATAAGGGTATTTTGAGTCTTGATGGTGGAAAGACAAAAACTCATGATGTTTTGTATGTAGAAGGACCAAAGCACAATATTTTGAGTGCACGTCAAATGTGTGATGAAGGCTATAAGCTCGCATTAAATGCTAAAGGTTGTGAAATAAGAAAGACCAGTATTGATGAGATAGTTGTGGAAGGAAGCAGGACTGACAGTGGTGTACATTATCTTAGTGAGGTAAATGGGGAAAATTACTTTGCAATACAAAGAGAGGAGAGTTGGTTCTAGCATAGAATATTGGGACACATGAATTTTTATGATCTTGTGAGGATTAGTTCAAAAGGAATGATCAAATACATGTCAAATATCAAGAAGCCTTAGTTTACTAGTTGCAAACCATGTCATGAGGGAAAACAGACAAGGACCAGATTTCCTACAAAGGAATATTCCAAAACAAAGCCATTGGATTTTATTCATACTGACCTATGCCAACCAATGAGGACAAATAGCTTACAAGATAATAGGTATTTTATGAAGCTTATTGATGATTACTCTAGAATGATTTGGATTACTTGTCTAAAAGAAAAATCAAAAGCTTTTGAGAAGTTTAAAGCATTTAAGGCTATGGTTGAGAATGAAACTAGAAGAACAATCAAGTGTCTAAGATCAAATAAAGGTGGAAATTTTACTTCTAACATGTATCATGAATTATATGAGTTGCATGGGATCTGGAGGAAATTTTCTACTCCTAGAACTCCATATCATAATGGAGTAGTTGAGAGGAAGAACTGGACCATACGAGAGATGGCTAGAGCAATGTTAAGTCAAGCCAAGTTGTCAGATATGTACTAGACAGATTTTGTTCAAACCACAGTGTACATTTTGAACAGAGTGCAAATCAAACCTAAGACTACTAAAACACCATATGAATTATGGAAAGGAAGACCAGCTTTAGTTAGACATCTCAGGATATTTGGAAGCAAGTGCTAGATCAAAAGGGATGAAGAGAATTTGGGTAAGATTGATTCTAGATCTGATGAAGGTATTTTTCTTGGTTATTCTATGACAAGTGAGACCTATAGATGCTACAACAGGAGACTGAAAAGGATTATGGAAAGTACCAATGTAAGTATTGATGAAACAATACAGTCTATTGATATTCTTGATGAGGAAGATATTGAAGATCCAATCCATAATAGTGATGAAGATTACAAAATTGATTTTGAGAATATAGTTACAAATACTTCGGCTAGGTATGCCCAGAAGAATCCTTTTGAAGATAAGGACAATGGGGTTCAAACCCAAAAAATAATTGAGAAAGCAAATGAATAGGTACACTTTGCATTATTATCAAAAATTAAACCAAGCTCCTATATGGAGGTAAGCAAAGAGAAAGGTTGGTTTGATGCTATGGAAGAAGAATTGAATATGATTAAGAAGAATGAAACTTGGGAATTAGTTTCAAGACCCAAAGATAAAAATGTCATTGGTACCAAATGGGTCTTTAGAAAGAAGTTGAATAACGATGGAAAAGTGATCTGAAACAAGGCTAGACTTGTATGTAAAGGATATGATCAAGTTGAAGGAGTTGATTTTGAAGATATATTTGTTGTGGTAGCAAGGTTGGAAACAAACAAAATGTTTTTGGCCTTATCTAAATTCAATAATTTCAAGGTATATCAAATGGATGTGAAGTCCGCATTTTTGAATGGACAATTAGAAGAATTCTGCATTGAGCAATCAGAAGGATTTCAATGCTCAGATAATCTAAATTTTGTGTGCAAACTAAAGAAAACACTTTATGGACTCAAACAGGCTCCTAGAGCACGATATTCCAAATTGGATAGATATCTACAATAGAAAAAAATTAGGAGAGGTACTGTGAATAGTAACTTATACATAAAAACAAAAGGTGATCAATTGTTGATTGTTGTTGTTTATGTTGATGAAATTATCTTTGGTGGCAATAGTGAGGCTATGTACAAAGAGTTTTGGGATGCAATGCAAAGTGACCTTAAAATGTTAATGCTTGGTGAATTTTCTTTCTATTTTGGCTTACAAATTTCTCAATCAAACAAAGGTATATTCATTTCTCAAAACAAGTACATAAAAGAAATGTTGAGAAAGTTTAAGATGGAAGAATGCAAACTAGTGAGTACACCTATAGTTATTGGGTGTAAATTGAGTAAAGATGATGAATATGCTTTGGCAAACCAAACTTTGTATATAGATAAATTATTGGTAGTTTTTTTGTATGTGACTGCATCTAGACCCTATTTAATGCAAGCAGTTGGGATGGTAGCTAGATTTCAAGCAATGCCTAAGGAAACTCATGTCAAGGAAGTAAAAAGGATATTGAAATATCTAAAGGCTACAATGGAATTTGGATTGTGGTATCCTAAGTGTGAAAACTTTACACTAACTGCATATACAAATGATGATTGGGAAGGAAGCATAGATGACCAAAAGAGTACAAGTGGAGGAGCTTTATTTCTCAGTGGTAGTCTTGTATCCTCGTTAAGCAAGAAGTAGAATACATTACTAGCAACTTCATGTCACACTCAGGTATTATGGATGAATCGGAACTTGAAGGAAATTAAAATAGAGTTGGATGAACCCATTCCTATTCTTTGTGACAATACTAGTGCTATAAACATTTCAAAAATTTGATGATGCATTCAAGGACAAAGCATATTGAAATTAAGTATCATTTTTTGAGAGAGAAGGTTGCAAACAAAGAGGTAAAGTTGGAGTATGTTGAAACAAAGGAGAAAATAGAAGAAATTTTCATAAAACCTCTTTCCAAGGAGACCTTTAAGCATCTCCAATAGGATTTGGGAGTTGTAGCTCCCTCCTCTTGATTGAAGAGGAAACACAGGTCAAGGGGGAGTGTTGACTCCCTACCACAAGAATATTTGGTGGTCTTGCAAAGTGTATCAGAAACAGTTGGCATGGACTCATGGGGAGTCTATCTAGGAAATATGTTTCTAGATTATGCAATAAGAAGTTGACCTTTTCCATTGATGTCAAAGGGTGAAAATAGGAATTAAAATGCTAAATAATCTAAGGGGAGAAAGTGGAACTCAATGTGAGGTGACCTCCTAATCTGGACATATTAGATTTTTCTTCTTGTTCCAACAAAATTTTGTTGTCTTCCATCAATAACAAATGGGGAGATTATTGAACATATATTGTCATTGATGTCAAAGGAGTAATGTCAGCAATTTAGTGAGAATTAAATGCAATTGTACTTGTTGAAATTAGGGTATAATTTTGTCACGTTATGTTAGTGTGTTTGAGAAAAATGAAGAATATTGTTGTAGTATTCTTATAGTATCAGACTACACCTATTCATGTTGATAGAGGTATTCCAAAAATCTAATATAAAATGTTAAGGTCAATTTCCCAGGCAGAGAGATTTTTTGGCAACATATTCATGACCTATATTTCTTCTTGGATGTGATTTTGGTCTATGATTTGAAAGGAAAGTATGTATACACTTGTCCTATCTTACTCCAAAGTTTTTAGAATTTTTGTTTAGCAGGAAAAAATACTAAAGTGACAGAGGGGTCTTGGTGTTGGTTTGTTAACCAATTGATGTTTTGAAACTGTGCAATAGCAACTTGTAGCATGTGACCTCTGGAGGTAGTGTGGGATGGTAAAATAGGTCCTAGTTAAGGTTCTTAAAGGATGCAAACAACATAAATTTATTTTGGAAACAAAAATTTTGATTTAGGACCTACTCACTATATGTTCCATGTAATTTGAATATAGGTCCACCTTAGCTGACCTGGCTATTTATGGATGGTGTTAAGGGACTCCTAGCCAACATGAAATAATGTTAATGTAATGAGATGTATATAATCATCATGGTTTTAGATATCACTTGAACTATATATTATGTGGGTGTGAGTGTATTGTGCGAACAAGATTAATTCAATGGGAGTTACTTCTCAATCATTGTGTGTCATCATCAGAAGATCATAGGTTGTGTGGGAGAGTGTATGAAGGAATGTCAAATCTTGTGTAAGCTATGTAATAAACATTGAATTTTTGCAAGCTTTATCTTTGTAATCTTGTAGGAATGGTGTCTTACTTGTTGAGTTGGTGCTCAAATCTTTGCATTGGGGATTGGTGTCTCCAATAGGTTGGTGTCTCTGCAAGGGATTGGTGTCTCTGGTAGGTTGGTGCCTACTTCATAATTGTAACTTATTCATTATTTTTGTGAGGTTGGATTTGGATGGTAGGTCCAAGTATCTCTTCTTATTGTGGTTTTTCCTACTCCAATTTTCCACATATATCTTATGTTTATTGTGTGAATGTGTGCATTTGTGTTACTTTATTGATAATAGTTGGTTTAATTCATTTTTTATGATTCATGGTTGAGGATGCATGTTGAATTAAAGAGTTTTAAAATGATTTGATATATTGATTCACCTCCCCCTCCCAGTATATTGTGTGCCCTTCAATGTGAACTATTTTAGAATTTAAAGCATTTAAACTTATTTTCCCTATATCAAATACATCAATAATTTATCTTTTTTGTCTTCTCCCAACGTTCACCAAGGTTGCACAAATATGTTAGCTCTAGAAAAACTCAACAAATGTTAGGTTTAGTGAAATATCCAAGAAATAGAATCAAACGTTTCATTGGAAATATCAAAAGTGACACTATAAATGACAAAAGCAACATTATACCTTATAGAAGTGTTGTTTTACCTCAAAAGTGTTGATGTGTAGCATGACACGCACCATTGTACTATCTATCGAACGCATCATTGTAACCTCAAAAGAATTGGTGCAAGTCAAAAGTGTCGATGTAGGGACTAGAAGTATTGGATCCTGCAGACCTGCAAAGACATAACAAGCAAAAGCATTGAATTGTAATTCAAAAGCATCATCAAACATTGCAGAAGTATCATCATATAGCCAAAAGTGCCGGTGTGCATTATAGAAGCATCGATCCATGTCAAAAGTGTCTTTGTAACTTGTAACTCAAGGAAAAAATCAAATTGACATCAAATCAGGGACGTGGGTCCCACCGAACATGCTAGAATGTGAATAGGCATAAATGAGAAAGGCCAATCAAGAAGGAAAACAACAAAAAATTTAGATCAAATCATAAACCAAGACCCAATTGAAATAATTACACTCATTACCAATGAAGTGACAAGCTAGAAATGAATGAAAATAGCTAAATCAAACCTTACTTTTAGCTCAACCAAGAATACAAGTTCTTACTCCATTATTGAATTATACTTTGAGATGTTGGATTGCTCATGCTAGAAAAACCTAATTTTGCAAAAGCTCAAAATATTAATGACAATGGAGGATTGATTATTTTCAAGCTCAATTGGAGAGAATCGCCAATTTGCTCAAAACTTTAAGGAGGATTAATGAAGGATGAAGGCTTGTTTTATAGATTTCCATATATTCGATCAATGGTGGAGATTGAAAGATCAGATCAATGGTGGAGAGTGAATGAAGGGGTGAGGAGCCATGCATGAAGAGGAAAGGTTCAATTAACTAAAGCTCTTCCCTAAAAATTAGGAAGGTATTTTGAAATATTTTAGAGGTAAAATACTTTGAATTTCAATTTCAATTTGAATTTGAATTTTAGAATATTCCTTTTGGAGGGAATTTGTAATTAAATGAATTTTATAATTCATTTAATTATGGAAGAAAATTAGTTAATTAAATAATTAGGAAATTATTTATTTGTGTGGGATGAGAAGAATAATGATTTTTAATTAAATAATTAAAAAATATTTAATCAGGTGGATTTGAAGAAAAATAGAAATTAATTAGATAATCAAAACTATTTAATTAACGTAAGAAGAGAAATTTTTTGAAAATTAATTAAATAATAAAAAATATTTAATTAAGGTGGGAATAGAGGAAAAATAATGAATTAATCAAATAATCAAAAAATTTCAATTAATAGAGGAAAAGTTAGTTTAATCAAATAATTAGAAATTATTTAATTAAAAATGATGAAATAGGGAATAATGAGTGAAATGATGAAAAACAGTGAAGTACGAGAATGTGTGGTGTTGGACAAGTTTTGGTGTCTACAAACATATTATTGGAAAGATTTATACCATGGATAATTAATCTTGCTACATTAGTTGAAATGGCTTTGGTAAACTATTCAATTACCATATAGGTCTAGGGACAATTCACCAACACATAAGTAACACATTGAATCCTTATAAGTTGGCCTCTTTTCAAACACATACATAAACCATGCAAACTCATAAAGAATCAAAGTCAATTTATTTTATTCAATTTTTATTTAAAAATAAATTATTTAATAGGCATCATTAAGTCCGCAAATATAATATTAATTAAATTTCATACCATATTGGTAATACTTACCCTCGTAGTTGGCAAAGTTCATCCTTAAGAACTCAATACTAAGCTCAACACAAATCTAGGTGTCTATTAAAATTAGGCACCCTCCCTAGTAAATAAGAATACCCATTGTTCAACTCATTAGATTTTGTTAGCTTAATTTTACATCATTATTGGATACAAGCTATCAAGTTTTCTTAGCTTTTCCATTGCCATCTAGTGCAAATTCTAGCCTTGGGTTGAAGAAAATTAGAGAAGGAAGCTCAAGTAAATTTAGGAACAACCCCAAACCTTGGAGTTATCCCCTAAATCCTCCCCTATGGACTTGATGTCACATGGCATCCTTCACCCAAAGACTGCCTACATACTCACTTCCAAATGAGATCAAGTCATATGTAGTTCTCTTAGGATCTCAACTATCAAGATGAGACCATGCACTTTCCATGTTAAGATAATTAGTACAGATACTAGATGCAACCATTTTTTCATGTACATCAACAAGGTATGTTTCTTGGGGTTATCTAACCCTATAAAATAGTTTCCCCAAAGAAACAAAGAATGGGCTTAACTAAAGAAGACCAAGTAATTGAAACATAACAAAAATGTTAGGATTAAGATGTTATCAACCTTGTAAATCCTATGTATTTAATTAAACCTAATATTATTTGTAAATAATTCATAAGGGATGAGGGATTCACCATGAACAATAATTATTTTTTACCATTTTATAGTTATGGTAATTAAGTTCTACTAGTATACTAATTTTTTTTATCAAGGATCAATAACTATTTTTTATTGGTGATGATTTACTATTTATTGGGAAGGAATCTTGGAGGATAAGGTTGTTTTGGGAATTCAAATTCCTAGGAAGTTTGTTATGAATTTTTTTGTCATTTTGGGTGGCTATTATTAAAGATAAAATAGCTTGTGGTTATAAACAATAACCACCAAGTTGGTTAGAAACTAAAAACAATTGTGTGTCCAAATCAGGTAGGTGAGTAGATTGCAAAATACATTATCATATGCATTAAATTCTTGGATTTATCCAAGGGAGGCATTGGGATTTGATAACCAAATTTGATGCCCCATTTAGGGGTGAAAATTCTATATAAGCAAGCCTTGAGGTGGTACTATGAATATATAAGTGGAAAGAGTGAAAAAACTTATTTTTAGGTGTTGAAGGGTTGAAGATAGAGGAGGAGAAAGCAAGGATTGTAAATAATCTCTATTTTGAAGATAATACAAATATGGGCATCTTTTCCTAGTTGAGGTTTTTCTCGAAAGGATTTCTCCACATAAACATTGTGTTGCATTTAATTTTTTTGTTCTATATTTTTTTGAGTCGCTAATTTATTTTCTTGCATTCTCCATTTGATTATATACCGAATAAAATATAATTTATAGTTGAAATTAGATTTCTATTTTATAGTTATTCATTACATTTCTAACATATGGTATTAGATCCCTCACTAGTTTTGTTTCTTGGATAGAAGTGTGAAGGTTTTTTGAGTTGTGGTGGGAGTTTTGGTTAAATTTATATTTCATATTTACGTAGAATCCATGGATACATCCTCATCTTGGTTGGATATTGAAAATTTTAATGGAACCATTATGATTTGTGAAAGTTAAAGATAGAGAATCTCCTTAAAGGTAGAGATCAATGATTGGAAACAAAAATGGAAAAGAAACTAGACAAGATAGATCAAGATGAGTGAGATAAGATGGATAAGAAAGCATGGGGAACCATATGTCTTTTTCTTACAAACTATATCCTACTAAATGTTTATGAAGATAAAATAACATATGATCTATAGAAATTATTGGGTGAGATCTACCAAGCCAAGAGTCTGATAAATAAGTTGTATTTAAAAATAAAATTATTTTCTCTTAAAATGAAGGAGAGTGATTCGATAACAAAGCATTTAAATTCATTTAATTTGATTTTGAGTCAATTAACTTTTATTGATGTTAAGATAAATGAAGAAGATAAGTGTATCATATTGGTATGTGCAGATCATGGTATGCCAAACAAGCCTCCATGGCAATGAAAACTTAACAATTAGAGTTAGGAAACTTGATGTAAAAAATTCTGAATAAGCATTCTCCATATTATTTCAAAACATGTAAGAATAGATTCCGGGTGGGAAATTGAATGCAGCTTAAACTACTAGGTTTGTTTCTTTAAAAACAAGTTCATTTGGTGAAAACTAAAATTTCCAATGCAAAGATACTTTAAATCAGAAAAATTAAGAAGTAGGTGTTTGTCTGACTACCCCAACCATAATAAAATGATAAATATTTTTTATGAGATTTTAGATGCGAGGACTCATGTCCAGATGTGACACATATTTTTTGTACTTTTTCCATGTAAATAATTAATTATGAATTTTTTATTACAAATTTTTAAAAATATAAAAAACTCGTATGTCTGACCACCTTAACTTGGTCAAAACTTCATGAAATTAAATTTTATTTTTTTAATCCTATAGCATGCAAAGCATAGAATGTGACGCATGTTTTGGATTCAAAAAATATGATACTGTTTGAAAGCTATAAATGTTTTACAATCAGCCTATCAGTCAAGACTTTTGTCATAATTCTAGTAGAAAATAAATAATAATAAT